>DWPF01000583.1:0-10696 GCA_018251575.1 Cecropterus bathyllus | reverse complement strand
GTTCGATTCCCAGGCACACCACTGATTTTTCTAAAATTATGTACGTATAAGACGTTATCTTCTATCTTAAATAATTAACGGCGAAAGAAAACATCGCGAGGAAACCTATACACCTGAGAGTTCTTTAAAAAGTTCTCAAAGGTGTGTGAAGTCTACCAATTTGTACTCGTCCAGCGCGGTGGATTATGGCTTGAAACTTTCTCAATCTGAGAGAAGACCCGTGCCCAGCAGTGGGACAATAATGAGTCACTGCCACTCATAAACATCTGCAATAAATCCTAGATAAGATTAACATCCTACTTGAGGTCGGCCACAGAATAGAACTAAGCTGGAGTTCTTTAAAACCAGAACACGAGCCCTGTTTCTGTTGTGAGTCGGTGTCAAATATATCTCAATTTATGTTTGAGAGCCTAGTAGTGTGATTTGAATCTATTCACTTAAACAACGATCACGACAAAATCCATGACGTTGTTGTAAATAAGTCGTGAGTTCCCATTGCATAAAAAATGTAAATTACCAAAGTCTTTGTGTTTCTGTTAACTATATATAGCCTTACACGCGACATGTCGTTATGTCATTTGACATGCATTTATAATTAGTTAATTAGGTAATTTTCCTTCATATCATTCAAATATATTCAGTTCAAGCCCTTAGGACTAGACGCTAGCCAATAGTGCCTACGTGCTTGTCATTATTTGACACGTTTCCTACATTCTAAAATTGGCGACGGCAATCTTACATCATTAGGTCTCCTTTAGAATCATGCATGTAGACAGAGTCTTAGAGCATTCCAGGGTTTTTGAAAGCAAAATTTGGAGGCCTTGTTCGAGAGAAATAATTATAAAAAATAACCTAAAATGCAACTGTCTTCCGTATTCTGTAGAGACGCCATGTCATAGCTATACTATTTATTGTTTATAAAAAAAAAAAATTAAATAACAACAAATAATCATTTTAATGTTGCAATGCTGACGGTAATGCTTACGGTAATACACTTAAAGTATAAAAAAATCTCTTTATATAAGTACAAACATTCTAACTTAGACCATCCTCATCTATGTATGTATTTACGTATACTTTTTTCTTGTTAGCTAATATATTACGTCCTGGGCTACCCGTATGCCCTTAGACGGAACTACATATGTAAGACTTCCCTTGAAAAGTGGCTTCAATAATAGATTTCGCACGTCTTTTAAACATAACATCAATACATGTTTAATTAGCATGTAAGTTTTCTCACGATGTTTTTCTTCACCGTTAAAGTGATAACTCATTTTTATTGGCCATATAGCTTGATTTTAGAGACGCATGACTAGGATTTCAACTTGGGACCTGCAGCGTATGTGGTCAAAAATATACCATTACACTATCACTAAATTACAAACTTAATCAAATACTTAAATCATAGCTAGGTCTATGATTATTGAACCTGTACCTACTTTTACTAATATATTCAAAATAAATCTTTATAATCTTTTTGGCATAATACTTTAAAATCATGAAGTCACGAGTAAGTACGATGTAACGTCCGTGATTCATACAACGTCGCGACAGTACCCTAAAATGGCGTTGAATTAGACCTGTACCTCGGAAGATAACTTGGCCTCAGCTACGTAATGGGTTTTGTGCAACTGGACTATACGAGTAAACGCCTACGAGTGTATATTTAGCAATTAGCTTTTGCCCGTGACTTCGTACGCGCAGACTAAAAACAATATAATACAATAAATAACCTATTTAACTCCTTTAGGGGCGTAGTGTAAAAACAATCCTTACTTAACGGCTTTTAAAAATGAACCTTTTATCTAAATTTAGTGGTAGGTACTATCTGTATTAATTTAGGCTCTGAGATGATTAGTCACGTGTGAGTATACCTTCGCCTTTATATGTATATTTTATATTTCGTAATAGCAACATTGACTTTCAAATAACAGATCGTCATCTCTTGATGAGTTATGAATTATATGACGTTGTATGTCATGTGATCTAAAATATTGCTTTGGTAAGTGTAAAATTAATAGCGTTAAAGAAAGTTGAGTTCACATATATATATAATCTAGTTATATATTATTGAAGAAAGCTTTATTGAGTTCTGGTATGATGGATGTACTACAGAAAACGTGTTGGTATGTGAGGAATGGCAACTTTGTTTTCAGAAGTAGCAACCAATCTGTGATCGACGATAGTTGGTAGTTACGTCTCATGATATAAACTATTCAGTCGTTTACTACTTCTTTCACAATAACAAGTACGGGTACTATGAAACAATTTTATCAATTATCAATTTGCACTGACAAATGTCGCGATTTGCAAAACATGAAAACGCAATCTAGCGTAACATTTCCGTGTAGGCTCAAAAAGTTTTTTCAAAGTTTATTCCAAACATGGTTTACGGAGTACGACACGGTTACTATCAATTTACAATTAAAATACGAGACCAATGAATATGATTAGTGTGACGCGCACGTCAAGATATGAGATCAGCGCGCAGTAAGCGGTGGGCGAAAAGAGTTATTTTGCTGTGCGCATTGCAGGTTCAAAATGTGCTTTGCAACTTAGGCAGTTATCACACAAGCGATTTTTAAGCGTAGGTGTCGGCCAAACGTTGTCGCTGATAAACTTTGAACGGATTATTAAGAGTGTCTTGACCATAATGTGACGGAACGGAGACATGTTTTTCACCGCCGCATACTAAATCATTTCTGTTGCATTACTGCGTAATAAACTATTTTTTTTTATCAGAATCCAAATTTATTATATGCATATTTTTCAAAAATAACTAAGCTCCTACTGTTCTATATCTCGGAGTTGAAGAAATCTAATAAAGTCGCGGTGGTGCAGTTTCGACATCGCGGCTAAGTTTACAGCCGCGTTGTCGTAACTCAGCGTTGAACGACGCTTAAAAATCGCTTGTGTGATACGTATCTTAATGTACAGAGATTATTTAAAGGTTCTAGTACTGGCTCATGTCCGTCGTGGTTGTGGGCGCCTCCCACGGCGCTGTGTGGGTTCCTAGGGAGCGTAAGTCCGCATTGCGATTTGTTCTAACCTTGGGAGTCATGCTTATCAATCTACATTCCGAAATGTAGCATGTCATCTGGTATTATCTTCTTATTCATTGTTATGACAATTAGGTATGATCAAACTCACAAATGATCTTTTTGTACAGTTCGGTAAGAATCTGGAAGTCATAATACCGAAATGGGTGTATTATGGTACGATTATTCATTTGCTTAGTATTTTTTGTTAAGCACACAGAACAGTTATAAACGTCAAATTCCTTTCTAGTTTTATTTTACTTTTGGCTTTGTTGAAGGATACTTAAAAAGCCATTATTTCGTTTGTTCTGCATAACGCACGAGAATCTTTGCATGTATTGTCACGTCACATTATCTCTAGAACCAAATAGCTCCTAAAATTTTTAAACGCTTTTTGTCTCTTAACGTGCCATATTCCAGTGCAGAATGTATAGTGCAAAACAGTTAAATATTATATGCTAGATGGACACGATAATAATGTAACCAATTAATTATATTACTATGTTAAGATCATATTATGTAAACCAAATTGAATGTGTTAAGTGCACACTAAGTATTCATTATTTTTTTATGTAAAAATTATATGCTAGTTGGACAAAAATGAAAATAATGTAAATAATTAATTATATAATATTAAAATGTTAAGATCATATTACGTAAATAAAATTAAATGTGTAAAGTGTACTTAACACGTTAAATATGCATTATTTTTTTAAAGTAAACGTGTCTCAATATTTCGAAATATAGGTAGAGTTACATTTAATTACTGTTTATTCGCTACATAATGAAGAGACCGTAAAGATTACATGAATATGGATAAGATAACGTCTTGATACGATTATTGTTCCCTGTGTTTGCTTCCCCGGAAGCAAGGAAAGTGACGCTCCACAATGCGCGAGGTTCTCACGCGATGAAAGCTATATGACGTAATTGCTCGCGACGCGGCAAGGTTACCAACCTTAAAATATAGCAAAATAAATAACGTTAATATATAATAATATAAATATTATTTGTCTATTCTTTTTATACATCTAGGTAATTTATTACGCACGTAAATCTCTATTCAGTGATCCAGGGTACTTAAAAAATGATAGTTTGATGTAATATTACTGAATATTTGCCAAACATCAATTGTCTTATAATGTAAATTAACATATTACTTTATAATTAACTTGTTTATTACTGTCTTTAATCAAATAAAAAAGTAAGTAAAAAGTACCTAGAAGTAACTCACTTCATATGACCGCTGTTAAAATGAAATCGTATAAATATAACTTACAAAACATAATATAATACATGGAGACGGCACGAATGTAAAAACATGAATGTTTATATCTTACTATATTTTAAGATACTTCAAAATGTAACCTTTATATACATCCTGACTTTTATTAAAATACTTTATTAAAAAAAGGAAGAACAGTTATTTTAATTAATACTGCACATTCAAAGCAAAAAATGCGTCTTACGTTCAACAATGAGTCAATGTAAATAAGAATTTTGATTTACGCTAATTAAGGAAATAGGACGTGGAAATATTTTGCCTTGGGTCGGCATGTAGGAAAATAATTGGGTTATGATATGTCGTATTTATGAGGCCGTAAAACGTTCTTACAATTATGAAATCTAAATTGTTCTGGGTACTATTTTAAGTTATGTTCAAACTAGCTCAGAAATTTGCTAGCATTCCTTGTAAGATATTATTCTATAGAAATACTCTAGTTCCTAAATAGAGATTTAGATAAGACTTTAATCATTCGGTTTATGAACAGTTTTATACTTTGAAAAAAAAAAAAGAATTCATTCGATGTAACTATTTTTTGTTTCGAATGTCTAATCATGTAAGTTAGTAAAAAAATACTTTAATAGTTATGAATTTATGTACTTTTAAAGAATTTAGTTACAAATTTACGTTGTTTTATCATTTAGTTCACAAACTCCACATTTTCCTTTATTTTAGAAGATGTATAAATGTATCATGTAGAAAATATTTACAGAGACTACATTATTAGCCTATGTGTTAAGTAGAAAGGGAAAACATTACCTCAATAAGTAATATTGCTCTGCTTTATGTAAATAGACTCTTCGCGGGCATAAACTGTTTAAATTGTTAGTGCAATATCGACGTTTTGGGGTCAACTTGAAACTCGAAAGATAACTACTACGTCCGGTTTGCCACGAACATTTGCACAAAATATTTTTTGTCAAAACCATATGTGGACATTGGACAATCTATTCCGTCCCAATTTGCTAATATTCGCTATTGCATTTTCGCATGACTTTCAAATCCGGACTTAAATTATCTGCACAATTCACATAGTGTATTTTATATATAAAGAAACTAAAAAGCATAAATTGTATCATACAGTTCTGCATTCACTTTTATTTTTATATTCATTTTTATTTTTATATTCATCAATTACACAAATAGTGCATCATCAAGTATCTATAATATTGCGTATGGTTACAACACAATGTTATAATGAGATTTAGCAAACATTATGACATGAAAACCTCGGCAGAGTTCTACTATTACTTAAATTTGGTCCGCACTTGAAAAGCCAAATGACTGTTAGAATTTTAACGAGAAAGCGCTTAGTTAATTCATCTAACTGATCAGATGTAATTCGTAACACCTACTTTACGAAATTTTATAAATGAATTTCTGTAATTAAACAAAATACGCAATGACTAAACCAAACCTACTTAGTCGTATTTATATACCGAAATTAACGACGCGGAGATTTTTTGTCCTAAGATTTTAAGGCTTTTGTTAATTTACTTTGTGTTATTTCCCACAAAATATAAATAAAAAACACAAAGAATGGTACATCATCATGTATTATTAGGTGTTTTTACATACCTTTATGATGATCACTTTATGAATTCTTAAAATATCGGAGCACACAACACATAGCACTGTAGTTATAAAGCTAATTAACTAACATCGGATGTGTATGGGATTTAGGGGACACTAGGGGGTACATTTTATTGGATCTCTATGAAGCGAGAATATATCGTTTACTTAGTAATATATTCTTGTATCTACTTATTCATATTTAACAGCAACGAGAATTAAACATTTTACAAATATGCAATGCCAACAAATTAAATTAAAAAAAATATATTTATAATTGTATTATTAATTAGTTCTCATTTTGTTATTTTTAAATTAATAAATCAATGGACAAGTAAAATAAAAGCTTGGAAAAATAAAATCAATATGATATTGATAACTGCTTTTTGTAGTGCTTCGTCCACCAGTACAGGCCTTCATAAGAGATGGAAATGTTCACATCAGGTTTCTAAGAGATATAACATTAAGATTTTCGCTTTTCTTGTAGACTACGTATTAGGTACTGTTTCAGCGATATAAGTCCCGGTTGTCATCAACTAGCAGCGGCTAGAAAATATCTGACCCAGGTGGTAATTAAACCGTATTTTCCTTCCCCCCTACACAGGAAAAACACATTTGATCTGTGTACGTCTTAACATACAAAGCGACAACAATAAGTCTATACCGAAAATCCTATTGTGGATACTCTAGTATGTTATTCGGCTAAGATTCCACGGCATTGTGCCATATCTAATACAAAGTCGTCAACAAGGCTCGCATGCGACGTAATACATTCAAAATAAAAGTCACGAGCGTGCCCCAAAGAAAGAATGCGTGCGAGCGTAGTGTACAATAAATAAATACATGTCCGATCGGAAGTCCAATACGTAAACAGGCCTGTGCATCAATGTTACACAATCCTGTTGCACAACAGCTGTGACGCCTCGGCATGTGCTGACCACCGAAACAAACACTTTCTAATTGGGTATTATTGTACTTAAAGATATGAAACGTAATTGTTATTATCGCGTATCGATAAAGCACTTACTTTCCAGTAAAAATCGGGGAATAGGTAGTCTTTTATGATGATATTATTATGATAATAGGTAACGTCGACTTTACTTTTTAGACGACGAGGTAGTACATGAGAATACAATATGTAAAACCAAATGTAAAACGGTCACTTCTGATCATTTACATTTAACCCAATACCTCCATACCCTTCTATTATGCAAATTAGGTGTTTCATGCTTTAATGGTTTTTGGGGGGACGGTGATCAAAAGTTATATAGATGATATATCCTCTTCAATTGAGAAATATACTCAAAACAAAGCACAAATTATGAAGTAAACGTGTTAATTGGAGCCTTCGAAGAATTTAGAATTAAGTCTTCTATAAATATGTCTCTCCCATGTCATGTCACGTCATGACCATATCCTTTCAAGCAGGCATCATCAACGAGAACACTGCGGTCATAATGCAGAAAGAAATAAGTGCAGTACTGAAATTTCTATTAAAGCACAAGAACTCTACCACATTTATTAATATTTGAGACATTTTATTTATTACATGAGTAACAGTTTCAAAAATTCTGGTATAGATCTAAATTCAACAGGTCTTCTTTATTCGAAGTTGCCTTAAAAAGTAACTCGAGAAGTACGGGTAAAGATAGCAATTAAATGTAATTTTTCCGATTACGCTTCACCGTTTCCTATATGGCTTCCATCCGTCATTAGGAGGAAGTGACGTTATTTTAAACATACGTCCACAGCATGCCTTAAGGAGTCGCATCGCAACTTTCGACGTGAACGAACCCTTAGATCTTGTTTTAGAAAATGAGAAGCGTTCGAATCATCTGACGAATGTGAAACTACTAGTAACGGTAAATAGCGAAAACAAGCCATGTCAGTGGACGCATGACAGGACAACTCGCAAAGGATGACTCCGATCACTTTCGCGAGAAAGTACCTTTCCATAAGACTAGTCATACTTCAACAATAGTTTTACAAATAATTTCGTGCTCTGATTTCTTTATATTCCAGTCAAAAGGAGAAAAGTCATTGAACCTTTTGTACTCGTATGTAAAATTTTAAGTTCTCTACATTTTCGTCACAACTTTTTTGTCTTATTTATAATATTTTCAAGTAATTGCAAAAAAAAATTGACATGTTTTTTGCAATCTTTGCTGGGGTTACCCGACATGTAAACCTTTATACATCGTTTCTGTATCATTAGAACTACATTATATTAAAAATGCAAAGTTAATGTCAAATTTTGATTTCAGACTTTATTTGACTGGACTACGAGAATCAAGCATACAATTAGATGTGTTATTTTTAATATAAATTAAGTTGTTTTTATATTTTACATATTAAACTGTGACAATGTGCCTTTCAAATTTTAGAGGATATCCCTTCAATTGCCTTCTTGAGACTTCGTAACAAAAATATAAGAACGCTACAGCAGATAAATGATGTTATTAATGTAAATTAATGATTTAACCATAAAATTTGGAATTTGTGTTTGTTAATTTAAAATTTATTAGACAGATTAAATGTTTTATTGAAATTTTAACTATTTTAAAAGATATATTGTAAGAGCAAAATTTCCAATACACATATTTGAGGTTTATGTTATAATCGATGACGTATTTGCTAATATATTATAATTAATCGAAATAAAATATGTAGCTACATCACGTTAAAAATTCGCAATGTAGGGACATTAAAATGGTAGAGCTCGTAATAACCGCGAAGAATTTGTAGCTGTTACACTTTTCACAACAAGCGTTTTATTTTATTAGAACAAATCACGTTACAGTGTTAATAATAACAGAGAGCAGATATTGCGATACCGACCAACATGGTTGGTTAATAAATCAAGCGGTTATGTAGCAACACATTAGATATAGCCGTTTATAAACGTAATGACAAATAGATTTGATCTCAATGTCGCAACAGGAAGTATTGTTAAGTGTGTGATGATTTTTGAATTGCTAACTAGACATAAATTAATTGGAGTTGTATTACGTTATGAAAGAGCATTCCTATTTACTGCTATATGTAGTTAGAGGTAAACTGTACTAATTAGAGTTAATTTTCCTTTATCGTCCTTTATTTAATAATTTTATAATTTACATATACGAGTGCAACATGTTAAGAGTCCGTTAACATCCATTATACATCGGGTTAATTAAAACATCACAGGGCCGCGATTTGACACGGTATAACGACTTTAATATTTCTGACAAGTCAATGTAATCTTAACTGCGATCATGCATTCGGGACATACAAAAATAAAATCAAAGTTTTGATGTTCCTGCTCGATTTAATTGTGAGCAATTACAGAAGGTTGGAAAACAAATTATATTCGATCGGAAAGGTACCACCGCTACATCTATTTTTAGCGTGAAGCAGTTCGTGCGTTTCAGTGGAAGGGTGTGGTTGCCGGCTTACTAATGAATGAGGCGACCATCTTAGTCCTCTAGAGTAGCGACGCATCAGTAATCGACTTCAGATAGAATACTTGTTCTAAGTAAAGTTGCTTACAGATGTCCATGGGCGGCAGTCGCCACTTATCATCAGGTGAAGTGCATCCTTGTTTGATATTTCATTCTAATAAAAAGGAAACTATTTGATCGATATAACAATTATATGTATACCCTAAGCCTAAGGGAATACTTGTCTTCACTAATTAATCATACTAATAGACATCGAAATAACTGTACTTGAGTATTTTAATGACCTATTCCTTAATTGGCTTTTAATACTTATTATACTGTATAAGTTAGAATAATTATCAAGCTATTTTTGGATTTAGTCGGGGTTTTTAGTTTCATTTTATACATAACTTTAGATAGTATAAAATAAAGTAGTTCTCCTCTGCCTTGTTCAAAGTAAGTTAAATTAAGTAATACTCAGTCTTGATACTGTAACAATAGTTGAAGACAACAATTCTTATCCAAAATTTAAGATAACCTAAAAAACGCATGGCAATTTTAATTTCGCTTTATTGGCAAGATCGACTATCGACTGGAGTAATACCATAGGCCGCGTAAGGGCGCGGTCTCACTGGAGAGCTATCAACGTAGCTAACAACGTAGCTAGACGTTATTTTGTAGTTCGAGAAAAAATAATGGCAATTGGATTTACAAGATTAAACAGAGATGATAACGTAATAGTTTTGTAGTAGTCAGGTCATACTATTAACTACAAAAAAACCAGGTTACTAAGCACAAAGTACTAGTTAATAGTTAGCGAGCGACTAAGTTGGCTCTTTATTTCAAAGCTTGCTAGTTTATGTGCCCGCCTTTGACTATAGTTTAGTACCAAAATATCTAATACTTAATAGATAATTATTTCACAGTTAATAGTACCCAATGGGACCTCGCTCTTATAGCATCAAATAGCCCCCTAGAGACAACTCAGTGGTACCAAGTGGACATAACTTGATTTTACCCGAATCATGCTTAAGGCTGTGTGAATTTTGTATTGGTGTTTATATATCTATTAAATATGAGTAGAAAGGTTTAGAAGGTGAAACTGATGTGGATGTACCGAACAGGTACCATCACATCTTTTACGAGTGTGAAGGTACTTGCGTTTCGGTGAAGGCAATGAGGCTGTGAGGCTGTCATCTCAGTCTTCAGGAGCAGCAACGCATCCTTGTTCGGCTTCGAGTAGAACCCCTGTTTTATAAAGAGTTACAGATGTATGACTCACTTGAGATGATTGTCTTAATCCTCAAGTGTAGCAACGCATCTGTGATTGACTTCAGATAGAACCCCTGTTCTGTATGTAGTTGCTTACAGATGTCCATGGG
>DWPF01000582.1:0-10696 GCA_018251575.1 Cecropterus bathyllus | reverse complement strand
GATGCATTTTTAGCACTTTCAACAAATAACAATAGTAAGGGAATTACTTTGACACGGCGACACCTCTGTTTACATTTATTTGAATTACATTTCAGACTTATGGGAAAAGTGCTTTGTTTTGGTGGTGCGTAAATATGTGTAGGTATTAAGAGCTAACAAGTAAGAAAAACACAGGCATAAAAAACAATTGAAATCGGGTTTTCGGCTGTAGAGGTCACGAAATTTTAAAAATTCGAGTTCTGTGCGTTGATAAATCCAAGAGTCGAAAGCTGTAAGCACAGTTAGTGTACTAACTGATCCATTACGTAAGCAGTGACTGTTAGAATGGCATTGCCATTGCACAGGATCAGTAAGCGAGGTCGTTTCAATGATAATAAAAAGTGAACTCTGGGTTACGTCTATCCGGCAATGTGCAATGTCGCGGACACTCCCGACAATTTCAATATCACTATCCAAGGAAAAATATAGTCCATATGTATGCAATATAGCATATTATATTGATATGCAAGCGACTATGTAGCCCACCTGATCACCTGATCATCTGACATCTCAAACCAATTCCAAATAAGTACCGAGTCTCATGTTGGTCACAGATGCGTTGCTACCCCTGAGGACGAAAATGGAATGCCTTAGATAAGTACGTCGCCTTTATCACACCCTTCAGACTAAAACATCGCAGCGCTAAACGGTGCTGTTATTAGGCAAAATCTCAATATTTTTATACTAACCTCATAGGCGTTCTCTTCAATCCTTAAAATGATTCAAGGCTATGGATTCCAAGACCTTAAATTTAATTGCCTCATCAAAATAAGCATCTCTAATACTCCCGCAGGACTTTTAAGTGGCGATAAAGGACGATTAAGGGCTATACGAGGTGTCACATAGGTTATTTTCATCCTGAAAATGTATGGTATAAATTCTTGCGTTAAAATAAAAAATGTGTCCATGTCCAAAATTGGAAATTTGTTTGGTTTAAACATTAAAGTTTCTATTATAATGAGATATGATGATTTACTCTATATGTTGTTTCCTTACATTGCCTCTGGGTTACAAAAACAGTATTATATAATAATACTCTTATCTAACTATTATTAATATTATATTTATATCTAGATATAAATAGTTACGACTTATCATTAGTCATTAATGCACATTGCATTAATGACTAATGATAAGTCGTTGAAGACAACAAATTCATTTAAGTGCAATTTTTTAACTATTCCTAATCACTAGTTTACTCGTAAATTGCGGAAAGATGCAGCGGTATTCTTCCGCGTTACGTAACACGTTAATTGCGAACGATGCTCCGAGTTTTTGCGTAAGACGAGCGAGTTCTCGAGTTTCGTGAGACCCACTTAGTCGTGTTGCAACGAATGGAAAGGACACTTCACTAACCCCCGGAGTATGGAAGACAATACTCTGGTCCTGTAGAAACGGCGTTTGTGACACAATAATATTTGGGTCGAGAACGTCGTGTTGCAATTTACAAGTCAACGGATACATGGAAAGGACACTTTATAAAAGTGCAGTGCGAAGTGTATTGTGTAGACAGACCGTCTGCAGCAGAGGTATTGTGACGTATATTGGGGTCGAGAATATATTATAATTGTTGAATGACTTGGTGCAATTTGTTAGTCAACGAATGTGTAGATAGGACACCGATATAGATAGTATTATGTACGTCATTAGTAAACCAGAGTCAAGTTTTTGGAGTATACACGGCCTAAATTTAATGTTGATCGGAAATTTACTTAAGAAGAATTAACTATGCACCTAGTTAATGTTAATTACTAGGTGCATAGTTAATTCTTCTATATAATCTATCTAGGAATCTTCTACAAATCTATGATCGAGCTGACCAGATTGACTTAGAAGTCTGATGTACCTGCATTTATTATACTTATAAAAAGCTTAAAAGGTAGAAAATAAAGTCGTATTTACCGATACTTGCTCCCTTCACGACTCAAATAAATTCTTACGTGTCAATAAAACAGAAACTTCATCATGAAATCTTTCGTCATCCATATCGAATACAGAGGCTATTATCCCGAGAATACCTTTCTAATACTTATGGGACGATATCAACGCAATATAGAAGACGAAGGTCGAAA
Source organism: Cecropterus bathyllus (assembly GCA_018251575.1). NCBI lineage: Eukaryota > Metazoa > Arthropoda > Insecta > Lepidoptera > Hesperiidae > Cecropterus > Cecropterus bathyllus. The sequence goes on along the minus strand of DWPF01000582.1, from coordinate 8,585 downwards.
ACGTACACAATACTCTCGCCTTTGTGACAACTCCATAACAGTCATTGTTCTTTGACCGTAAATCACAGTAATACTGCGGATTATTGCGTACAGAAATGGCAGATTAAAGTGGCATTATGATTTTTATTCTCTCTCTTTCGTTTTCAAACAAAACGGCAGCATTTCATAAAGACAGGCAATAAATCTGTGTTTATGAAGTCTGTTACGGTTATGCGTTACCTGTAACGTCTCGTTATAAAGCACTTTTAGTGTATTTGCATAAATTGTTCGGTGAATCATCACATTCAACACGCTGTTATGTAAACATGCATGCATACTAATGTCTTTTGGTGTTTGTCTAGATGTGAAATGGCACTGGCGGTCTAGGGAAATGAGGGGCTGATGTTCCTCTCAAATTCTAAATGTAAGATTTTAAGTTTGTCCCAATCCCACACACAGGGTCCAACTTAACGACCCTTCTGCTAGAGTAAAATTTTTGAAAGCCCACCTTCAAGTGGTCAAACCGAAAACGGAAATTCTAGATCCGCCAGTGGTTAAGGGTATAAGAATTATTTGATAGGATTATAAAGGAAAATGAAAGTGAATGTTTTATTGTGGTCTACACCAAAAAACCCAGACTAGCATGTAGCAACAGATAAAGCGAGAACGAATGTAACGAAATACATGTTATTTAATGCTGATATACATAAATAACTATGAATTAGTACGTATACTTTCCTAGTTAAATTTACCGTAGATGGTATCGCAAAGTGTTTGACTCATTAACTCCAATAATTGTAAGGCATTTGAGACGCTACTAACTCTTACGAAACATGTTATTTAAGAATTCGAAAAAAATATTAAATTAATGGAATGAAACTAACTTAACTGGTATAACAAATTGAAGTTACAGAATTTCCAATAAAATATTGAAAAACTCTTTCAGTTGGTTTCTATTCAAGGGAATTCAATTTAGGTTTTGCAACGACATCGAAATGTACAATTTGGCTTGGCAGCATTTGCAGTTCATGTCGATCAATGGAATTTATTAGACCACCCGCCAACGAAGCAAAATCCACTAGGGTTTTTTAAATATATTATGGACTTTTTTAAATCACATTTTAAAGTAAAAAAGTAACATGACATTTGTATTTCAATTTACAACAATGTTAGCTGTGTGTTTTTTGAATTCCATTTTGGATGATTTTTATTTATTCTTGTACGTATAAAGCATATTATTTTTATACGAATAAATACGGGAAACCCGTGTTTTCAGCATGCATCTGACATGTATGACAATGAAAATATTGCATCATTTTATATCATTGATTCCGCGTGGTGTCGTGGCGAATACAATAAGTTTTCCCTAAACAGATTCAGGAAACAAAGAAGCGCGTGTTGTACTACAGAAATACGAATACAAATTTCAAATACGAATGAAATTCACAAGTCACTGGCAATTTGCCAGAATGCTCGGCCAATGACCAACATGCAATCCCTTTAGTGCTTTGCCAGTCATAAACCTACATATTATTAGCTTGCCAATTTGGTAACTACTCGTACTCTTTGTTTGGTTACGTAGCAATATTTTGTAATCCGTTTCGGTGACAAAACATGATAGATTAGATCTATTAAAAATATATACGTCCTATATAATAATGTACGGGAACCTTCTACTAAATGTCTAATTCTATTAGTTTATTAGTTACTTAGCAAATTTAATTATTTGACGGATTGTTCGATAGATTAATAATTTCCTGAGAGTTTATTGGACATGAGCGTTTTTCTTATCACGCGAGCTTGTGCCCGCGTGCGGACAAGGTCCGCATAGCACTCGTTTACTATTTTTTTACAAATACTTTTCCTGATATATGTCAAACATACATAAGTCTCGAAGAGATTGCAGTGAGTTAATTCGTGCGTGCTCGCCGACACAAACATGCGTGACAAGAAAAAGGATCTTAGTTTTGATTTTTTTTAACGGAATGCCTGTATTCGGTACATAATATCCAAGTAGCTTATTTAGGACTTAGACATGGTGCACATACAGGATATAAATGAAGATTATTTAATTTATCACTTGAATAAAGTTTCTTATATAAGTATAGAACTAGGTTTTATCTATGAAAAATCTCTATTATTTGTAAATATTTAAAAGTGTCACTATTCCGTTTCGAAATCAACTTCAGCTCATTTTGGCATTTATTTTTAGTTTCTTCTAGGAAAGTTCTTTCCTCAATAATAGAGCTATTAACGCAACGGAATGGACTCGTTGCCCTCTTTTAACCTACAATCAATATTTATCACCCATTTAAATTTTGAAGCGTTAAAATAAAATTGTAGAAATACGAGACATATGATATCTACTTCAGGTTAAAATCCTAACAAGTAACATACGAAGGGGCAAAAATGTATAATGAGATGCCAGAAAAAAATACTAGCGTAAACACTTTTGGTAAATTTAAATGCCTCTTAAAAGAATATTTATTCAATACATGTGTTTTGAATAATATTCATGTGAATAGGTAAATTAAAATGCGTGGGAATTGGGTTCTTTAATATAATATAACTATGTTTCTCTTGAGTATAAATTCAACAAAACACGCGCACACACCCAAACACACACGCACACTAAAACACACACACGCACGTGTGTGGTGTGTGTGTTTTAGTGTGCGTGTACCTGATTGGACGATTTTAGCTCCCACTTCTTCCCGCCCGTAACCCCAGAAGTCCCCTCTTACGACAGGCAGAGGATACCGTAGCCCTATTCTGATCCCGGAATTACAGGGACGAAGCTGATAGCCTAATGTTGTTAAACTCGGCGTTTCTGAGGGTCCGACATTCGAATCCTAAGCAATCCCACTGTTTCTGTTTCATGTGCGGTAAGTGTTATTCTTATATTGAAGTACCAACGGAGCATGTAGCTATCCTGATGATAAATAGCCATTACCGCCTATGGGGCTATACATGCTATATCTGTAATTAATCCCAGATAACATCAGAGTGTTACTTTACTTAGAAGAGCATTTTTTTCAGATTCTTTTCTTATGAGATTGAAGTAGCAAACGAGCATGCAGTCCACCTGATGGTGAGTGGTTACTGCGGCTCATGGACATCTGTAAGCAACTCCAAATAGAAAAGGGATTCTATTTGAAGTTGATTACAGACGCGTTGCTACATTTTAGGAACAAGATGGTCGCCTATATATGTATGAGCCGGCAACCACACCCTTTCACCGAAACGCAAGAACTGTTCCACGCTAGAAATTAGTATGGCGGTGGTACATACCCGATTCAACTACATTAGTTTACCTTTTAAATATTTTGCGTTGCCACCTCTGAGAACTGAAATTGGAGTGCCTCACAAAATGGCTTTCTTCTCACACCACTCTAACAGAACACAATAGCCCTTAACTTTAACACAACAGCGATTTTAAAGGAAAGGTTAATTTTATTGAAGCAGACAAAACTGTTTGATGTTTGCTTGCGGTGGCACCCTAAATGCTACTTTATACGAAAAGTGTAGCTCTTGTTGTGTGTAAATCAATGAGTGTGTTAAGGTAGTGTCACTTTGTAAAGTCATTACAGTCCAAACGGTGTTTATTCATGAGAATAATGCACATATATTTTTTTATAGCATGGAAGTAGCAAACGATCATGCATTCCACCTGATGGTAAGTGGCAACTGCCGCCCATGGACATCTGTAATCAACCCTAGGTAAGATCAAAGTCTCACCTAAGATTAGCCACAGATGCGTTGCTACCCTTGAGGACTAAGATGGAATGCCTCAGAAAAGTATCTCTCTCTTACCACACCCTTCGGACCAGAACACAACAGCGCATAACACTGCCGTTATGAGGCAGAAATAGGTGTGGTGGTGGTGTTTCTGGAGTCGAACCACAAAGAATTCTACTTCAAAATATATGAAATATTAAATATTTCTGCATATGAAATATTTCTGTAATTAATATGAATTGTTTCCTATCGTTTCATTTCGTCCATCTTCTAGCAACGTATTCACTCTTCTTCTTCTATTAGGGATATTTCCCTTCAGCCACTCCAAGGTTTTTAGAAAGAAATCGTTATTTTAATGGTATGACCGCCTGTTGTATGCTGTAATAAAAGGTACATTATATGCCTTTTATTTATACGTTATATAATACTTATATGTGATATAGATTTAGACAGGTATAACTTATTTGATACAATTAAAAGTTCAGACAACTTAGCGTGAAGAAGCTCCGATATCAAAACGTTTTCCTTCGCTTATTTTCCATCGCACAGTAAACTTCCCGTGACATACAACGTAGGTAGATTATTTGACCTCGTTTTATACTTCGAGTACACTTTCAATAAAATTTGATGATACTGTGCGTGCTGAATAATAGAAATATTGATATTATGGCAAAGGTACTTGTAATATACTGATATATGCCACAATATGTCGATACACAGTATGATACTATGTGTGTGAAGCGTCTCTAATTGGTTTTCAGTGCTTTCAAGTTTCTTATTCCTGATTTTTAGCCCCCGACACAAAAAGAGGTGTGTAATAGATATAGTGTATAAGTTTGACTGCTATGTATGTCTGTCTGTATGCATGTCTGTGTGTCTGTCTGTCTGTGTATGCAAAGAACAAGCATATATAAAGAAACAAGCGTGTCCGTCTGATGGTCCGTATTCACTGTCGCTCATAGAAAAAATATATGTATATATCTGTAAACAACTCCAAATAAGATTTACACGAGTACATTCCTCATTAAACTATACTTCCACCACGAGACATAGACGTATTAAGACACGAATCTTACCTCGTCCATCGTACCAACGTGTCTTACTTGAAGGTGGCTAAAATGCATTTTACCTGGACTAACTTGAAAGTGAAACACTTCGTTTCAACGTGGAATGTGGAACTCACTGAGAGTCAAATCGATGCAGTGACTGATTTATACGAGTAAGTGGCAAATCTTGTTGCAGGTGGTTTTAAACCTTCATCAAAAGATCTCCATTGGAGAACGATGGCTGGAGTACGCTCCAGGCAGGGTTTGGGTGAGATATGTAATATAAAAAACATGATGATGGTAGTACCAGTATACAATCGATCAAGAAAATAATAACGCTATATCTAATTCTAGTGAGGCAGTTTTTGCATTGTGAAAAGATTTAGATGCCGACTGAATTATGTATGAGGTGATCATTTTAGTGAAATCATTCGTTATTATAGAAAAATCAGAAGACGCAATGTAATTATGATCAGATTTCGAGGCGCCTATAGCAGATTAAGTATGTCGGTAGAATATTTTGCGAACAGTCGGTCTCACTTGAATGGCCTCATTAGAAGTAGTCGTTACAATGGCTCCAAGGAAAAGTCAAGTATCGCATCCTATATTTTGTGCGTTAAAAAGTAATTGGGTCTGGTGAAGTATCTTTTCAGATTTAGGTGCCGCCTTTAATCATGAGTCTTCATCAAAAATATGTTTATAAATCAGCGACGTTGACTCGTTTTTAAAAATGTGAAAATCGACTGAGTAAGTATTGTTAAAAATATTAAAACAAAAATCCCAACTGCTTAAAAACATTTTTTTTTGTTTTATAACGATTGTAAATACTACGCCGAATAAAGCAAATTAAAAGTGCGACTTTTACATTTTGAAATTTCCAAGAACTCTTTGCCACTTTTGCTTTCAGAATAAATCTAGCGACTTCTTGTGTGGTCAAATTCGTACATACTTGAAGCGATTTAAAGCAAACATACAAAACAAACAAAAATATAAAAAATCAAATTTGTATAATTATGCTCATTCTTATTCCTCCCTACATTTTTTTTAAACTAGATGACCCGACATACTTGGTCTAGTCTTCTACTGGCACTTATGTCAAACGCCAAAAAGTTACGTTAAAAATTTGAACGGTTTCTATTGTCAATGCTCCTTAGGTTACGACATTTATTTATTTTTTCCTTTTATAAGAATAGCAAACGCAATACAAGAAAACGTATTGTGATGCCATGACTAAAGAAAATATGGATTCATTTTTATACAATACAATTTATACATGACTTATACGCAATACTTTATACGCAGAACATTTAACTTAATTATATTTATGGAAAACACTTATGCATTGTTTCGAAATTGTATCTTGTATGCCGTAGTTTTATGTATAAGTAAGGTAATTAGCATTCGTCACCGTCAACCCATTGTTGTCCCACTGCTGGGCTTGGGCAGAATGAAAGAGATTTGGCCATAGTCCACCGCGCTGGCCAAGTGCGAATTGGTAGACTTTACAAACCTTTGAGAACTTTTTTTTAGGAAATCTTAGGTTTTCTCATGATGTTTTCCTTCACCGTAAAGCAGTGATAATTAATTTTTAATACGCACATCATTTTAGAAAAATTAGTGGCCTGGGATTCACACACACTTTACATATCTACTCTTTGTTATGTAGTATGTTTACGTCATTTTACATCTCGTAGTCGTCTCACATAAGAATTAATTGGACTATCTACCGGTGAATGGGAATCTTTGAGTAGGTAATTTGATATTGGGTAGAGAGACGTGTAAGGTACACTTCTTGATTTTATGAATATTTTTGAAGGTGAGTATTTCCTCAAATATCTATTTTTTTTAAACATAAATACTCTCTAAATTTATAACCCACACTAGGATTTTATCCTGTGTCGTGGGTTCCATGGACACACAAAGACGAATACAGAAACACGCAGACCCAGAACAGAAATCTAAAGTCACTTTTGTCCAGCGACTACGATCCATGCAACTGGTTTGAAATATCAGTTAAAAAATATATATATAATGTATTAATTTGTCTTATTAATTATCTCAAATGATATAAATAAAAAGGAAATACGAAATAAACACGATTCTATTTTATGTTTATTATATAATTTAACTGTTTCAAATATTTTAATTAATAATAATTTGATGGTAGTGGTAAATGCTATCCATAGACTATTCTGCCTTCGAATTTTAATGCCGTCCCATGGGCGTAATGTATATGGCGTAATATATAGGGCATAATAATATATATAGTTTTGTTAAGGAAGAGTATATCAGTAGTGGAAAAACGACAATCCTATGCTAAGAAGCGGTCCGGAATAAATGAACTCAGATATTTGTCTGAAGAACACAAAACCCTCCTGTTCGCAGCTTTTTTTCTCAATGCTATGAGGAGGGAAGGGGGAGTCTGTACCTCCTCATTATATACCCCAAGGATTTATCATCTGTGTAAATGTCAGTTAACACTCAATATTATTTAGTGACGAATACAGACTATGAGATTTAGTGACTACTTGCCATTTTCAATTTAATTTCACTTAATTATTGGGTATCTATAATGAAGCCAATATAGGATTTGAAATCAATTAAGACAAATAAAATCGTTGAATATAACTTTGATGTAATGGGCTTAATACTTGTATCATTAAATTCATAATTATAACATTAAAATGCAGTGAGTAACCATTAATCAGATAACCACTTCAATTACATAACATGGAGAAATTCAAAGTGGAAACTGTGAAACGAAGCAAATCGGAAAGGCGTAGTGTAGACTCTCCTTTACAAGGCTCGTATTACGTATCATCAGCTTTCTATTGCTATTTGCATTACAGTTAGAATCGATTTTCGTCGGGATGAGTTACGAGCAAAAAGTATTAAGTTACGGAACCCACGCGTGGTTATGATACGATCGTATTGTAATTTGTATGTACAAGCGAAATGCGTCGACTTTGCATATGTGTAGATTTTGTGTTTTCATGAACTTTGATATTTCATAAAAAATCCTTCAATGCAAATTATTGTAAGGAATTTTGGGCTACTATTGATATCGCTGAAATACGAAATAAATGGTTTTGGTTTGTTAGTTAAAAATTTTAATAAATAAGAACATTATTGCATTATTTGATAGAAATAAATTATTTTCGACCAAGTGTATGGATTTTTGTACGTTTGAAAAAAAGTTGAATAAGTAAAATGTGAAATGCCAAGACACAAACAAATTAAAAGCAAATTAAAGAAACAAAAAAACCTATATCTTTCTAGGTTTAGATAATTGAAAAGAACCAACTGTGATAGATGGGAGTTTACTTTTTTTTCATCTGTAAACGGAAATACTTGGAATATCTTAATAGTTAACATAAATTTTAGTATTTTTAAAACTTATAAAGACGTTTTTGTTAATCTTTTTATCTCTATAAATTATCACTACTCTAAAAAAAGCGTCAGTATCATTTGTTTGTGTATCCAAAATACAAGTTTTTTTATAAGTTTCAAAGGTGCGAAACGACGACTTGTAAAATATCCGGTGATAAGTTCTGTTGTGAATTTGATTATTTTTTGTCCAATACGTAATACGTGATGGGCATAAACATATGAAATCTACCCAATTTATACTCAAGTGTCGTTGTGTTACTTCCTTGATACTTTATTTTGGATCGTAACATATGTCAATTGTTAAGATATTTATACGCGTTGTTTTTCATTATTATTTTCTTAAAAATGTACCTTACATTTTGAAGGTGGTAGAACTCTATGTGGTTCGACTCCGGAAGCACCACCGCCACACCTATTTCTGCCTAATAACAG
>DWPF01000581.1:0-10699 GCA_018251575.1 Cecropterus bathyllus | reverse complement strand
TAAAACACGTAAAATTTAGAACAGTTATATTATAGTTGAGAATAGATTTGATAAGTAATCTTATACCACCAATTCGAACTTGGCCAGCGCGGTGGACTATGGCCTAAAACTCTCAATCTTAGAGAAGACCCGTGCCCAGCAGTGGGACAATAATGGGTTGACGGTATAAGTAATCTTATATTATTTACTTTTAATGAACGGAATTGAGCCATAATATTAAAAATACTAGAGGTTTTACGACGAACGCCTTACACACAAAGCAAATTTTCACGCAATACATATAAATATTTTAACTATTTGAAGAGTTAACCATCGGCGTTAAATTCCTTGCCAGATACCCAACTAATTCTGTCCAGTTCTGAGACGTTTCAAAACATTACATAGAAAGGAAATTCCAAATACTTCCAGTTGTGTGTTCAGATGTGTTTATTAACACCATAAGCTTACAATACGACGCAGGAAAATCTGCGTCTATTACTAATAGCTAAGAATCCATTAATATGTAATACAATTACGAAGTCAATAGCTCGCGTTTTAATTATGAAGCAATTACGCAAGCCATATGAACAAATAGCGTGGAATAAGAAGCTGTTAGTTATGTTCTCAGGGTGATTGCTATATCTCATTAGCAAGAACAAGACCCTTTCTTTGTTACGGCTATCAATCATGTACAGTTAGTTCGTCTGTTTGTAGAATAAGTAATTGTTTCTGTGAATCTAATTATAAAAAGTTTTAATGATGTAGGTTGCAACTATAAACTCCATTGTATTTGTTAATACAGTATATAGAGTAATTAAGCTCATTATATACAGGTACGTATGTATACTGGCTTTTGGATAAAGACACAATTCATTATGAACAAACTTTTATCTTTTTATTGAAAACCAGCTAAAGTGTCCGTCCTACCCGTACATCTACGAGAGCTACGAAACATAAAATTAGTTGCTATATTTATATAGTGCAAAATATTGAAATCAAAAGCAACTTATAAGTTGACCAGGTAAATAAGCTACATCCATGCAAAATTTCATTTAAATCGGACCAGCTATTGATTAACAATGTAATTGAGTAACAAACAGACACATAGATACACCATCTATCAGTATAGATATCAGATATTTTTCTTAGAGACGCCCTAGGAAAAAAGATATTTTCAAAAACGCTTCCTTTGTATTTAGTTTCATACTTCCAAAATCACTGGTTTTAGTAACGCTTTGTTTAAAAATAATTCTAAATTTGGTATTTAATTAGTTATTTTTATTAAGAATATATTAAGCTTTGATTCCTAAAAAATGCTGCAAATAATTTTTAAACCTAACTTGACTTGGCGAACATTTATCAAACAAGATGATTCAGTTATAACGCTCAAGTAGAGTCTGGGCGGGTCACTAGTAAGATAACATTAAATACAAGGTCTAGCAAACGTGGACTCGAGGCGAACGACATTCTCACGACAAACAAAAAGATGTCATGAAGTGAACGCACTTTCTTGTGGAAACACTGATTTATCGAAGCACTTCTCGGTTCGAACACGTACATCTAACATGCAATAATAATGATGTAATTGATAATGAATTAACTAATCGTACCGAGAATGGTATTTGATAATATGTAAACGGTTTCAAAATGAATGAGTGACGTGGTAATTACAGAAGTAATCGATGTTTATACAAGTGTAAGGAAATCAATGACAGAGCTACGTAAGGGTATTGAGATTCTAGAAATACTTTACGGCATTGACGAATTGTTTAGTCCAGTGTTGTTCAAAGTGCGGGTCGCGACCCCTTAAGAGGTCTCGGAGGATCTATATTGGGGTCGCGAATTCTCAAAAGAAAAATACACAAGAAATACTTTAAAAACATTTATTTTTAATTCTTAGTTCAAAGGATAGAATAATTATATACGTACCTACAATAAAGAATATTATTTTATAGACTTTACATAAAAATACAAACAGGGGGTCCTTGCATGAAAAAGGTTGAAAAACACTAATTTAGTCAATTGGTATAGAACCAGATATACATTATTAAATAAAATATCGTAAAAGTAACGAAACAACCTGAAAAACAGGTAAATCTGGATTGTATGTTTTAGTTACAATCTCAAATATTTATCGGAACAGTAAATTCAAATTCTGCGGTTTCAATATTGAATAAAATGACAAACTGCTTACGAAACTTGCACTAAAACACATTTTAGTTCAAGTGCCAATAAATTTGAAGTGTCTTAAGTGATATGGTCACTTAAAATATTTTTCAAGTAGCATTAGATAAAAGTCGCTCAAGAGATATATGGTCACTTACAGTATTTAAAAGTTAAATATCGCAACGAACAGTTACGAGGTATTTGAGAATAGAAACGCTCGGGTTTGGTATATTCTGAATGGAACTCCCAAAAAAATCAGGGTATAGGTATATTTTTTGCTGAACAATCACGTCGTGAGCGGCACCGTAGTGAGTACCTACTTAATTTGACTACAGTGTAATCACTATACATGAAAAAAGGCAACAGCCTACGCCGGCCGTGAACCACGAACCGATTCCGGAACCAAGAAAAAAAAGCAACTAACAAAATAGCTGTTACTCGACCCACATTAGTAACCTCGTTGGGGCGAAATCGCAATGTAATTTCGCGACTTACATTTTTCGGAACACTTTTACTTTGGCCCCGCAGCGACTACAGTTGGTTTCGGTGATGACACAAATTTCTCTTTCGATAACTTGTTCACTTTAAGTCAAGAACCATAAAGAACTCAATTGAAAGCCCTTCAATTCAAATTTAATCCACTTCAGTCGGAGGCAAAAAGTCCAACAGCATAGCACATGGTGCTCTTAAAAATGAAGATGTTTTCTCTATGATGCTTACTAACTTTACTAACAAAAGAAAAGTTCTCTCTGAAAGTCGTTAAGATTTTGTATAGGTAACAAACCAATAACGGTTAAAATCAAGTTATTATTGAAATCTCATATACATCTAATTATGGTAATTCGTTGCATCTTCCGGAAAACAAAATGAAAGTAGAAGATGCAATAACAATAGTTTCTCCAGTTGAAATTCTAAAATTAAGATTTTTGAAAGCACTTTGAAACGTATTCACTTTTATCTTTGCAGCGTAGACCACACGAGTAGGCGAAGTGCATGTACATGACAAAGACTTTCGCTCTCGAAAGTAATCACATCATATTGAAGACGTTTTTGCAATTTACATACGTAATAAATTGCACCGACTATTTTCATCGTTCAATTTAAATAATGAATAATTATTGCAATAAAATTAATGCTTACCTTAAATGGAGTCTTGGGATTAAAGGTTACGTTCCAGTTACCTAAACTTGTTATTTACGGCAAATTTGTATTTTTAAACTTGCAAATATAAATATTATTAACTTTACAGAAAAAATAACAGGTACGTTAATTGGTACGTAAATTATTTCGGCAATATGCATACAATAACAACTACCATAGTCAAAACTCTATCAGTACAAGTAAAGTGAACTTGCTTTGAATTAAGCCATTTTCAAAAAATTTGTATATAGATATCTGTTGAAGCCCATGTGACTGAATATATCAAAAATAAAATTTTATATACAGAATAGAACAAAATTTTAGAAACTATCGTTTCGACAACTTAGCAACAGTAGATTAACACGAAACCTAGTTAGAGCTAGCGAGAAAATTGCCCAGAGAAGAACGCGTGGCCAAGCTGAGAGCGAAACTAATACAAGCTAGTCACTCGGTGGATTACTTTCATTTGTTTGAGATGCCGAAAGGGGACTTTTACTTTCTGTATAGAAATATATGCGTTATTGAATTACTACCGCAGTAGAGAATACGAATGTAGATTGCCGATAGCTATACGTTCACTACACGACTCTATTGCGGTTGCGCCCGAGGTCCGTCAATAGCTTCAACTTCACTGAAATGTGAATGGAAGTCCATAACATATCTCCTGCGAGATTTTCGTCTTGTAGACAATCCCAAACGTGATAGAACCTATCAAAAAAAGGTCGTTTGTCGTATGCTTCATCTTATAAAACCAAGTTACCAATTCGAAATCATACAAGATTTGTCAAATCTGGACTACTTTTGTTCACACCACGTTTCATTTCGCGGAAAATCTTTTTCATAACACAAAATGATGGAACGGGGTATAATTGACGTGACCAAAATAAACAGATTTATTTTTTTGAGACATCAGCCTCATTCAGAAATACGTCTAAAGTGACAGACGGAAGGGCGTTATAACTATGAAAAATAAACAAATTGAAGCAAAAACCCGTGAAATCCAACTCCCGAATCAAAAAACAAGACATGAGCTCGCAATAATAAATTCTCTCAAGCTTATTTAATGTGCCTTCAATGCGATTTATTCGAGCGAAATGACCAGCAGACCGCAGTAGGACATTGCACCATATTTATCACCTATTCCTTTGTAGCAAAAACCAGCCGAGGGACAAGGGATGTCGAACATTATTCACTTGTTACACCGGCAAAGAGCAAGCGGCAGGCGATAATAGATTTTTTGGCAAAGGGAGATCTCCCGCCAGGCTATGTGATCATGCCTGGGGAGCGGCCGTGCTCCAACAGTCTCTGTTTGGAACTTGTATATATGCAGGATGTTGAGAAAACTCCGATAGCGTGATTCAGAATTCGGTGGCGCCATCTGTTGATGAGTAGCGGGAGGTCGCCACAATTTGTTGAAACAAAGTACTAAGTGTGTATATGAATCGTGTAAATAACGCACATTCATATCAATTTAGTTTCTCCGCCAATTTAGGCCGAGATATACATATTCAGACTCATTAATCAAAAATTAACTTAACGAATAACCAATCTACTTGTAACTCGACAGGGATTCTATCTAAATCCAATTAAGGATTTGTTACTACTCTTAACACTCTTTTTGATACCAAAGATGGTCGCTTCATATGAAAGTGAGCCGGCAAACTTATTTATCCACCGACACGCAAGTGTTTTACCCTAGAAATAAGGGGGTAAAGTGCCTCCACGGCCGAACCAATCTCATTCTACCAGCTTGACAAATCTCCCTTTCTTCACCTTTAGATGGAATGCATGATAATACTACTTCTATTTGATTATTTCAACAAGCTAAAGAACATGTTAGAATTTCCGAGTTGATCAAATACATGTAAGGTAAAAATATGGTGAAACTTGAAATCTAAAACTTTACATAAATACGCTGCAAAATTGTGAACAAAGCGCATCAAGACCATTTTTTTCATTTTCGTTTCTCGACACTCGTCAGTGGTAGAACTAGTCGCTTAACCCCAAGAGGCAGCACGACAGAAAAACGACAACAAACATGTTGGTATTTCACTAGATCCATGCTCCGTCCCGGGAGGGTAACGTACGAACAGGTGAACATTTCTTTTTCCTTTTTAATTATACATTTTTGTTCCGAGAGTCCTCGTCCATTGTTAATGATCCGTGAACTTTAAATAATCAATTGCAGGATGGCAAAAAACGTTTAGTGAATGCAGAATTGTATTGTATTATTTATAAAGAAACAAAATGGCAGACCCTGTTCTACTAATACTTACAATACTTTGTCGAAGGCCAATAGTCAAATATTGTTCAGTTTCTTGACCTTAAAAGTAAATATGGGAAAGATCAAATCGTAAGGGATTTACCGGTTTCCAAGCAACGCCCAAATCACTGAGAAAGATAAATAAAGATAAATAACACTTTGTTGTACACCGATGATAAAGCATTTTTTTACAGAGACAAGACTTAAAACGATGGCATACGGTCTTATCTCTTAGTGAGCATTTCATCCCAAAGCCTTTTACACCAGCCATTGGATAGTCAAAATATATTAAACTAGATTATTCCCACAGCTCCACACGCTCCTTTCACGTTTACCACGATAATGAGTATTTCATGTCTTAATCCAGGTCATAAATTACATTTTCAAAATGAACGCAAAATACTTAATAATACAAAAACAAAATAATTTAATCAATTCAAATTTTAATATTAATGTAAATCATGAGTAATGAAGTAAAACCAATCAAGAAGCGAATAATTATATCGACGGAAATCTCATTAATGTAACGAATATAGAAAATTATGTCAACAGCATTCGCCTACGAGAACTGGTTGGATGAAAGCGAAACTCCTCTAATTACTTTCATTGGTTCGGAAACCACGGTTAAGCTTGGCTCACATTTAAATGGGTTATTTACTATAAACGATGTCAAGCAAACGACAGTTAATCTATACATATAAATAAAATTGAAGTGTCTGTTTGTAATATCAAAATAACAGCTTTTTACCAAATGCATATAAGAAGTAAATACGATACCTACTGATAATGAAACATTATCAATTACTAAATTTTTTGTCTGTCTGTCTGTATGTTTGTTCCGGGTAATCTCTGAAACCGCTGGACCGATTTTGACGGGACTTTCAATGTCATATATTTTCTGATAGCTGATGTCATATATTTTAGGAAATGTAATTAGGATTACGCACAGAAAGTTAAAAATGTCAGTTGCTATCAGTTCTCTTTGAAACAATGCTATAATATTAAAATCGTATAATGTCTACAATTTCGGCTGTGTGTAATCATGTTAAGTTACATTTTTTAAACGCGAGTATAACCGCGGGGCTCAGCTTGTCTAACATATAATTAATCTAACAGTTAGTTCATCTACTTTCGTACTGCCTACAAGCTTTCAGATACTTTTTTGTGTTTAATTTATTTGTTGAAATTATGTTCTATATTATTTATTTCTCATTCTGTTTCTCTTTTTCCTTGATGTTAGGTGGTATTGGCACATACAAAGTTTTCTGTAACATTATAGAGCAAGAAGCAAGATCTCTTTCGATATATTTATATATGCATTTAAAACAATAACTGACCTTGCTTGTTATCAAAAAATGTTTAATTATCTGAGCTCACTAACTACAGAAAAATATTACTAAACAATAATTCACCTTTTAGACATTCTTCCCTATTTCTAATTTTAATTTAAAAGTGACTAAACAATGACAAAATAATCAACAGATAAGAATAAGATGATATCTCTCACGTTATCCTGGACAGTGACAAAGATCACATAATATGTAACGTTACTGGCTTTTTATAATATATATTCTGTTCCATCCGACGATGATTCCACAACCAACACCCGATCATTAACAAGTTAACACCACGATGTGTAACGTTACCTCGGCCATTATCGCTATTCTTACGGCTGGACTTCCAAATTAGTTTCATTCAACGTGTGAACCGGACCGGCAAGGGTAATTTTATATCGTTAAAAATATAGATAAAAGTAAGTGATAAAAAGTTATATAGTCATGAAATCATACAGGCAACTCGTAGGCCTTGGCGTTATAAAACTTGATAGCTTTTGCACCTCTGGCCAAGTAGTCTGTAGAAGTCAGTGTACCCTGGCAGATTAGATACTTGCAGTACATATACAAGGGACTCAAAGCAATAGAAACTATCTGTCTCTCATTCTTGTTACTTCTAGTCCGTGATATAATTATCAGTAAAAAGAAAATCAAAAATGTTTCTTTTTTATCATTATAATTTTTTAACATGTTCTACATTAACGTAAAAGCAAGCAGTCAAAATTAAAGAGATATTACTTATGACACTTCTAAGCTTGTTACCTTTTGAGCTAAGTAAACCCGATATAAACGACCCGCGTGGCGTAGGGATCACCATACCGATCCGAAATGCAGTGAGTGCTGGGTTCGGCAGTCAGTCTGAATGATCATTAAAGATTTTCTGCTATGGGTCTGGGTTTCTCTGGCATCCACGAGACAGAAAAAATCCCGCGTCGGTCTACCAGGGTAATAAGCGTTATTATATTATTGTTTATGTTTGTACATTTTACGTTTTTCCCCATTTCTGGGTTAATAACCAATGTCACGGGCTGGGAGCTAAACAACAATTGGAAGTCTACACATAATTAGTAACATGAAAAATAAATAAATAGTATGGTTTATTCGAGTGAAAAAATGCTATACTATGCTGCAAGCGTTTATAATGACAGCTTTCTGTATGAGAATATACATGAAATATGTATATGTATATAGGGTATGTAATGCATTAAACTCATCTGAAACGTTCGTGTCATGACTCCTGTGGTAGTTATTTATTATTGTTATTAATAGCAGCAGTTGATGGGTCAATTATCGTACATACAATATTAGGCATAATTTCCAGATTTATTAATTGGTCCGTAATGTGTGTGCAGTGGAGATAGATTCCCCCTTGTTAAGTTTACATAAATAAGAACACCAATACATTTCAGATATAATAATACGTAATGTAATATACTTCATGTTAGTATAAAATTACTTGAAAATAATAAGAGTAGCAATATCACGTAATAAAATATTGACTTACTTTAACAACAGGCGGCATTTGTAGCAACCGATCCGCGGTCCTGTTCGCCTTTGTGACTTCGACATTCAGTTCCTCATTAGTCAGAAACTTGTATGTAGGAGTCGGCAGCGCCTGATGGTTAATGTTTGTTCTTTTACGAAAGACTTTCGCGAAGTCTGGTCGCGTTAGCCGCTTCAGTAGCACTTGGACGCCAGAGGAAAAGAACTTGGGTGCTGGATCTTCCTCTCCATCTGTCGTATTGTTATATTATACTATTTTAATTGCAGAATTGTAGCAACTAGCAATATAAGTTAATAATATGCGAATCTTACCGTATAATGAGGGCACTATGCTAATTTTCCGGCATGCTATATAAAACGATTGTTCGTTACATCGTACTATTACATTTCGGCAGTTATTCTTCACTATATTAAACATTGTTCTGAAAACTTACGTTTTTTCTACAATTTATCATAACATAACCTAAAATGAAGATTTTGATTAATTTTGCCTAGGGTTGTCACAAAAAATCGATTTTATATGTATCGGTCGAACTGATTGAACCATTTAATACGTATAATAATCATTTTTTTAAATGAGTGGCTTATCCAATACCATTCAGTGGTGCAATTAGAGTTATGAGCGCAAGTCCAGATTGAAAATATTAACCACCTTTTTTAGCGACAAATTTAACAAGTTAAGGAATAGAAGTTCGGTCGTCTATAAATTATATGTCAAAATCGATTATTTAAAGTATATTTTTATTGCACATCACTAATCTTAATTGATTTTTTTACTGTACTGGAAATATGGGTAAGCGAAAACATTTATGTACAGCCATGATATTATACAAAAAAATATGATTTATACCCATTAATTACAGTATTTATAATAACTTCAAAACTTAAAAAAAGATAAACTTGAGATAGGTTTTATTTCCTAGTGAGTGACAGACGGACAGACATTCTAAATACAGCATTTTGGAGTCAGACATTTTGATAAATGGCCGACATGTTGTTACATAAACGTCAAAATTGACAGTCAATGTCAAATTTATCCACAAACAATAGTGGCGCTCGCGTGACAGAGAATGTAATATTTAGAGTTTATACTAGTTTTTAATTGGAATTTAAACAAAACTTATTATTTTGCGACCTAATGACTAATCTATCATTATGGCCAAAAGAAAAGCGGTTATGAAGAATATAATTTACGAGCTGGACAACGAGGACATTGAGATCAGTAGCGACGACGAGGTTAGAAGCCCCAAAGCGAATCGTTTGGAGGCACCAAGCAAGGATGAAGTGCAGGAAATAGTAGCTCAACGCGAACAGAACGGGGTGGAGGTGCTAAGCGTTGACTCCACAGATGATTCCGTGTGTGTAGTCGATTCCCCGACTCCTGCACTAAATGGAGGGAAAAGTAGTAGCACGATAAACATTGACAGTCAAGATTCGACGAAAGCCAGTGACGACAATTCTCAAGACGAAATCGAAAGTGATTTGAAAAGTGCTTTAGAGTGTAATAAAACGGCTATTTTAAATGAGGATATAGATATTGACTCGCCGTCGTCGAATGTGCTGTGTACTGCTGGCTGTGCGAATAGGATTCCCCTGGTTACAATGCGGTTTAAAAACAGTAAATTAATAAGCAGTAGCAACAGGGATAAGATAAAGAAGTTCATGATTAAACTTATAAAAGAAAACAGTGCAACATTTTCTATGGATTCTGATAACGAGACTGACTATGAGCTGGATATCTGGCCGGATGACTTGGCTGATAGCAGTGACGAGGAACAGCAACCGGTTGATAATAATTTGTTCTTTGTGGATACAGCACCTGGTGATAACGTAGTCAGTGATGTACCGGAATACAGTCAAGTAAGTATTTTGATGATATATTGTATTAACTGAAATGCCTGTTGCATTCTTTTTTGATGGAAATATGAATGTACGAAACTAAAGGGTGTAGTTTCATCACTGAATACTCGTCATTTTTAAATAGTGCAAAGTGTCAAAATCAAATGTAGCCTAAAAGTTGACCAGGTAAAAAACCTACGTCCATGCAAATTTTGATGCAAATCAGACCAGTGGTTCTTGCGTGATTGAGTAACAAACAGACACACACCGTCTCATTTTTATATATTAGTATAGATAGAAAAACTTAAAAATCCAATAGTTTATGTTCAAGTAAAAAAATTGTTATAAACAAAGCATAAATATTTTTTTAACTTTTATGGCACGATCTTGTTAAGTTGATTATTTAAACATTTTTTTTCACTTACAATTAAGACGATAGTTCGAGAAAATTTCGTTAGTTAACAATTGTTTAACT
>DWPF01000580.1:0-10702 GCA_018251575.1 Cecropterus bathyllus | reverse complement strand
GTTCGATATTGGCGTGGTTTCAGGTAATCACTCTACTGGCGCCCCATACGTTCACAGTAGACTAACGCAAATTTGTCCATTTGAGGTAACTAGGACAATTTATGTCTATGTTACCTAAATTATATTTAATTCCAAAAATATCTAATCAAGTACAGACACTTATAATATATACATAAAAGCAGACCCGTGCCCATTTCGTTGGGCATTAAAAAAATTTGGTAGTTCATTGGAGTCCATAGCGGACAAAACCTGACACGTAATTTATAAAGATTTAAACTATCATATCTTTCAAGTTGAATCAAACTGCACATGGTGTGCAAATTTGATTGAAATCGGTTGAGTAGTTCAAGAGTTTATTAAATAATATAATCTTAATATATTAATTTACGTGACACGTAAATTATATTTATTAAGATTATATTATTTAACTTAAACAGGGTCGGATGTCAGTTAAATTATATATTTGTCAACTCCCAAATTTCTTTTATAATGTTGAAGTAGCAAACGAGCATGCAGTCGACCTGAAAGAAAGTGGCTTCTGCCGCCCATGAAAGTCTATAATCAACCCCAGTTAAGAACAGACTCTTACCTGAGGTTGACCACAGATTCGTTGCTACTGAGGACTAAGTTGTAATGCCTCAGATAAGTATATCTCCCTTACCACATCCTTCAAACAAAAACACAGCAGCGCTTATCATTTTTGTTAATAGGCGGAAATTAGTGTGGTGGTGCTGTTTATTTAGAGGATTTTACAATTTGTCACAAATAAATAAAAGCCTAATTTTCAAAATTTTTATTCTTATTGGGCTACTGTATTCTAGATCACTTTTAAATACCTATATGAGATAACTCGTATGTCACGGTTATTCTCATTGTTAAATTGAGTGCTTACAACTAACACGTACCTTTATAAGGGTTCTTTGATCACAGATATCCTAGGATTATGTGGTATTTTATACATAAGTAATCTATTTTTTAAAAACAAAATAACAAATCCGATTACAGTTCTGATATTAAGTAGTTACATACTGTTCCCCATAGACATGGTAATACCGAGGACGAAATTTAAACATCTCACGAAAATCTGACTAACCACAAGCTTTAGAACACAGACTGAAAGATGTAACAGAGGTGTTATTGAAAAGGATTCAATTTCAGGAGATACATCGCTTTTACTGATAAAATAGCAAACAAAGGCGCGGGCAGTCGCCAGTGTGTATAATATATTTTCGATGCCAAATCCGATGCCAGATTCATTTTCGTGCAATCCGTCCATCCGTCAGAAAGTTGGATGAATCCAAAAGAGCGGTGCTTCGTAATCAGGTGCTACTTGGAACGTATCCACTTTGGCTTGTTTCCTCAACAGATTTTGCACCTCTGATATGTTACATGTATATTTTAAAGAAAAACAAATATACTAAACTATTTCTGCATAATAATAGCAGTGTTAAAAGGTGCTGTGTTCTGTTCGGAAAGGGTGTAAATGTGGTAATACCAGGTGGTAGAACCAGTGTAGTTCGACCGGGGAAGTACCATCGCCACACCTATTTCTAGCGTGAAGCAGTTCTTGCGTATCTGTGGATTGCCGGCTCACTTATATGTGAGGCGACCATCTTAGCTCTCGGGAGTAGCAACTGAAGTTGCTTACAGATGTCCATGAGCGGCAGTGATCACTTACCATCAGGTGGACTGCATGCTCGTTTGCTATTTCAATCAGATAAAAAAAAAACAGATAAAACTCTGATCTTATCTGCGATTTTTTGCAGATGTCAGTAAGGAGCGGTCTCTGAAAGTCAGGTAGCAAACGAGCATGCAGTCCTGCATATTCGTTTGACAAGCATGAAACGAATATGCAGGACTGCATGCTCGTTTATTACACACATTATAAAAACAAAATAAGTTTACCTTTTGTCTCAATTGACATGTCTGTTTAAGTATTTATTTGTATCCAGTTCTTAGTTTGAAGGTCTATTTCAACTTCTTCATTCCTTTGTTTTATTTTCTTAGAGTTAGGAATATAGTCTTCAACTTTTTATGCCATCTTCCGACTTCTTAAATTGATCCAAGTCTCTTTTATATACGTTACGTATTTTATATACGTGAATTTATATACGTGAGGCTTGAATAGTCGTAGGCGCAGTAGTGGTATCGCTATAGTTGTATCATAAAATGCCTACCACTTTTCATATTATGTTCAGTTTGGTGTTCATAACATTTATGTATGCTACAGAAAGAATGCTACATAGGTACGTGACTAAAAAGAAAAATTAAAACGTTTAACAAAATATTCAACAAAACTTTTTAATTTGTTGTTTTAATTTCAGTAATCACCTAAAGCTTCATATTTCTTTTATTCATTTGTTGTTCCGCTTACAGCGGTGTCATTATTGAATCAATTGTTTTGTTGTGGAAATCATTTAACTTCACTGTAATAAGTTTTTTTTGTTCCAAGCCCATTATCTACTTCGGGCATTGTTAGTCATTTGCTTTCGTGAATAGGCATTTCATTTTTGCAAAACTTCTGTATGAAATGGGCAGAAACTATTAAAACTTTATTTAGGTCACAGCTCAAAAAAATAATAACAAAATTTAGCGCGGGAAGAACAACATCCGGTAGCTGAGTCGTGTTTTGTTTTGTGCATTTAAAGTTTCATGCCTGCGTTTCGTTTATAAAGCAATTAATTAAACCCGTACCTACGGAGTTGCAAGCGCTAATGAGCTTGCTTAGTCAAACGTCACACGAACTGGTGTTAAAGTATTTTCAAACATACGTATGTCGTTTGTACGGATGCGCCTTAAGCGATGTCGGAAAGAGAAATTTGTTTTAATTTGCAACTCAGGGTCACTTTTCATGACCTTCACCTTATGTTTAACGAGCATCTTAGCGCGGTTTCGGATGATTTTTTGACTACATAGAAGATTTTGTGAAAAGTCGTTTCCAATAATTGAGTTGTTCTATATCAGTTATTTGATTAGTTAAAAATCTGTGATTCATTTTTATACTAGGAGTCTACAAAAAGAAAGCAAGTAATGACGCATTTGTGTAAAAAGGTTAATACGCGCTATTATATATTTTTAATCATAGAACGTTTTTCAATTTTGCATTTTTCCTTTTTTATAAGACTGAAGTAGCAAACGAGTATGCAGTCCACCTGATGGTATGTGGTTACATATATAGAACAGTGGTTCTATTTGCAGTCGATCACAGATGCGTTGCTACTCCCGAGGACTAAGATGGTCACCTCATAATATAATGATCGATGGAAGGGACGCCCTCCATCGAAACGCAAGAACTGCTTCACGCTAGAAATAGGTGTATATTCAAGAGGCGTATAGGTGAATATTCTTAATTCACAATGAAAGACGAATCTATTAGGACGGACATGTGAACAAAGTGAAACAGTAGGGAGCACAAGGTTCCGGTCGAGTTATGAGTGGCCGGAAGGTCGTGTGGCCGATCTTGGCACGAGCAATCGTGTAATATGTTTCCGAAGATTTACGTATATTGTAAACAGAAATAAAGACAGCACTATCCTTTTTACGGAGAGATTCGGAACGCTATAAATATACTATTTTAGTTGACTTCCTTCATTACACTTGAATAGGGTATATTAAATACGCTTCATACACTCTATGACAAATTGACACCAATTAAACCAATCGAAATCGCTATTGTAATATCTGACATCGATAAAATTATCGAAAATATTGTATAAGGAATTTTTTGGTTATTGTTTTCTTTTTGTAATCTATTAATTCACTAGGGTACCCTAGTAATCCTAGCAGTACTATAAAGTAATGTGTGACGGGGCAGTGATTCAGCTCATTTACATTATTTATCTGCTTAGTTCTTGAGATCAATATATTATTATAACTGTAACGCATAAATAACTACAGTTTTAAAGGAGGTTGAACTCTTTGCAGTAGATATCTGAAGTACGGGGGTACTTCACAAATCTACTGCCACACCTATTTCTCCCAGATAACAAGAATGCATAAATTGCTGTGTTTTGGTCCGAAGGATGAGGTAGGGGATATACTTATCCGTTCCAACTTAGTCTCCAGGGATAGCAACGCTTCTGTTGCTATCCCTGGAGACTGTGTCAAATTCTACTGTGTAAACTACTTGCTCGTTTCCTAACATCCATATTATAAACGTTACAAATTTAAATTCCACTCACATTTATTTCAAATTAATATTCTACTAGGATTTCCAAATATGTTTCTCTATGAAGATGATTTACTATCAATGTACTTATATCAGTTTGTTGCTTACGTTATGATTTTGGTTGTTCTAGGCCCAAAAGTGGTTCGATGCTACTGTACAGCCGCAAGAAAGTCCGCTACCGGCGCGATGGCTACTGCTGGAAGAAACGCAAAGACGGAAAGACCACACGAGAAGACCACATGAAACTCAAAGTGCAGGGAACGGAGGTAAGTGGCATGGGATACTCCAAAAAGCACTTTTAATTTTCAATTATTCATAAGTAGGGTTCGGTGAAAATAAATCAATGTTTCACGAAAAATAAAACAAAATAATGGGAAATTAAACACATTATATTTCAATGAGTTGTTATAGAATAAATTTAGTTGATATAAAAGTGTGGGTACAAATATCTAACAGAAAGGAGTAAAAAAATTTAACTTCTAAGTAAACTGAAATTCAAAAATGTTTTCCAAAATAAAATAGGAACTCCGACCAAATTTAGTGCGCACAATACGGAAATAAATTTTGAGGATCGTCGCTAATGCGTTCTGATGCTCAAACGTTTCCTCAGATCTCCCAGAGGTGCATAAATAATTTAAGATGCACTCGGAAAGATGTTGCTCGGAATCCGAGTCAAGTTAGCACATCCACTACAATTTTATGTGACGAGGCGAGAGCTGATTTATCCGGACGACATACGGTGCAAGGTGCTTACGTAATTGCAAGGTAGGTTGGCGAATCGCCAGGGCCAACAGTTATAGAGCCGAAAACAAATGCTTCGCTCCACTTGACTGATCTGACAATTGTTTTGGGAGACACCCTATTCAGTCTTGTAACTTTGATGTAATTGTGTCAACGGTTCTCAAAGGGTACAATGTGATAATAGACTATAAACATTGAGATTGATTATTCGATGCTACCAAATGTAAAGTTCACACCTTTGACAAATTATATTGAAGCAATCTCCGCGAAATGGATCAATCGGTCGAGGCGAAATGAACAAATGACAGTGAAAGATGACAACACAAGTGCAAATAATCGTAGCTTTTTTTGTGTCTCTAAATTTGAAAACAGACAAAAACACAGACGAACAAGGAGAAAAGATAGAGGAAGAATTACAAATAACACAGCTCAGTGCTCCAAGTGATTTAAAGAGCTCGGCTGATTGTCGTCGCGAACCGCGCGACTGGGATTCATCTCACGAACGTCTGCCTCTATTTTAACGGGTTTATTTTTAAATCCAAAGGCTCTATTCAATTCTTGGGGATGATAAAAACGTTCCAGTTCGCAATGTTCGAAGTATCACGAGATTATAATGAAAAGTTTGTTATTATGAATAGTTTTTTATTATTTTAATTTAGGTTATAGCTTTTCAATGTTAATTTTAATTGCGGCAGCCTTATGGCTCAGATTCTATTGAAACATACTCCACTTTTTTATGTGAAAATGTGACTTTTGGAATGAAAATAAATATAACGTCCTTTATAAAAGTCAGTTTTTGTAAAGGATTAATCAAAAGTCAAAAAAGAAGACAGAATAAAAAAAATGTTATATTGTATATTCGAAATCTGAAATATGAAAGGTAAAAATATTTGGCATGCAACCAGTACAAATAATACATAGCCAATACAAAAATAGTTTTCATCAATAAAATCGAACCCAAATATTGATGAACAACCACCAGCTGTCAACACCAGCAATATGCATTTTACGATCGAAATAAAATTTATCCGATGCGGAAAAGTAAAAAACAGAAAAACAGTGGACTATCCTGCACATAAAAATACTTTACGGGGGATAAATATTGCTGACGGAGCCGTAAACGAAACGCGGGTAAGGGACAATACAAAGGGATACGTTTTGGGAATATCTAAACTTTCTAACACAAAACTGTGTATTGAAATAGATAGAGGACATAAAAATATCAACGCATTTATATAATAACGATGATACAGATAATGACGATATTGACGGAGTTTGTTCTATGTTTTATGACTGGTCCTTGAATTTTTATTTAAACTATTTTGTTGTGTATTTGCTCGTGATTTGAAATTTTGAGAAAGATAGCGGAAATGGATGGATAAAGATAGCGGAAAAATATCTCTGAATTACGAATATCCGATTCTCTAAAATAAAAGTTATCTATATGTCATTTATATATTTTTGTTTTCGTTTTGGGCTTAAAATAGTAGGTACCGCTAACAATATTCAAATCCGAAGGGTTTTAAGTTAATTTTGAAACCGTTATTAAAAATGTAGACTTCAAACGGGAACCCCAATTCATTGTTTTGATAGTTTCACTGTTAATCGAACCTGGAATCCGCAACAAAATAGTATCCGTGTGAAAGAAAACAACTAACCACTGCAACAAAACAGTATTATAGGATTAAATTAAATTAATTAGTAACATTTTAATGAATATTAATGACATTATCGCTATTTCAATTACGGACATTATACTAATGACCGCACTCTTTAAACTACAAATTACTCCATTTAGAGAAGTATAAAAGAAAACCTTAGCTGTTACAACTCGTTAAAATAGACTTAGAAAAAGTAGTGTTTGCATGTGAAAATCCAATTTCATACATACAGTTCTTTTAATCAAAAGTAGCTCTTATTACGAAGACATAATATACATAGTTGTTGCTTGAATTTGTTGCAACAAATATAACTTAGTGCATTAAAAATGACAGCCAAATGCTAGTTTTATTAAAACTACTTATTCTAGTAATCGCATATAGTATTTTCCTCAATTTATTTTGCAGAAAAAGCAGTATTGTTTCTAACGGTAACTGACGTTGTAAATACAAGGTCTGTTACGAGATTTTTACTTATTAATTAAATATTAATTTGTACTGAAAGTAAGTTTTAAGTCCATTCGTCTACTTTTTATTACGGCTCTTATAATCCATGTTAAAAAGTATTCGATGTTTTGTCAATTATTGTAGAATGTAACATGTATATATCTTATAGACCTGAGTTGAAGATATTCCAAGACATTTATTCAATGAAATTTTATTAAAATTCGGACTCTAAAGTGCTTGAAGTTGCGTGAAGATAACAGACAAGAGTTGTATAACTATATGTTATCTAAACTATCTTAACAAATAAATATACTTACTGACCTCCGAAGTATGCATGTACATGAACATAAATACACGTCTATCTACAAAAGTCTTAGCGATGCCTAACTCGATGTACCAAAATGTACAAAATTGATGTCCAAAATAGAACGATATACCAAATTTTTAAGAGCAAAATCAAAATTGGTTGCATTGGACTACATAAAATTAGAAAGAATAGCAATGACAAAGAACAGTCACTAGTTTTTCGGGCCCAGAAGCGTCGTACAGAATACCAAGAAACCAAGAAAAGTCTTAATCTAACCCGTTGATAATTATGTTCAACTGCACCTGGTGTAGTGGCAAATAAACAAGGCGACAGTGTTGCGTGCGGGCAGAGATAGGAGATAGCAGCTGAGCTATTATTCTAAGACCTCGGGTTGTTTAACTAGCTAGGAACAGTGCTGCACTTTATGAAGACTAAGTAATTCGAGCCAAATTTGGATACTGTTGTTTCAGGTGTGAGACAAATTAAAATTTGAGGTATTGTCCGCGGTAAAATTGTATGTTTTGAGTTAAGAAATTTCATTAAAAATGTAAATAAAAAATTGAAATAACTGTTTACCTATTATTTTCAAATTTAATGTACAACACTGAAACTGAGTTTGCAACATCACTATAAGAATTATCACTTGCATGAAAACATAAAAAGTAATATTAAGGGTTTATCTTGAAAAATGAGAAAGAAAATAATGACAGCAGTAATTTTGATGTTTAACTTAGAACATATAAAATATAACTTTAAATGGGCGTTATGATGTCACAAGGACACTGATTTTAAGTAAAAGGAAATTAATATCTAAATGAAAGTGAAAGTTTTCGTAATATTATTCAAAAACAGTAATTAACATTAGCCTGAAAGTGCCATCGTAAAGTAGGTCACTGTTCAAGCCAATCAATCCAAAACTAATCTCTTTAACACTAAAAACTGCTGAGAAATCATAGCTCATTAATTTCAGCGTGCTACAAAAACAACAATTAAAGACGAATGCAAATTTAGCAACAGATTTGCCAAAAGAGCTTGATGATATTTCGGGTGTTAGCATTGAAATTGTCTGTAATTAAAATTCTTTACACTTCCAACGTTACGAAGGTCTTAATTCCAATGACTGAAAAGAAGGTTAAGCCTCCGCTATCCGCTTATACCTTTTTGTTTGGCGATATTCCAAACCAACAAAACACTGGCCCTGTATACACTGATACCGTGGAAGCCGGTTCAGGTGAATTAGTATGTTTATATTTGATTTTAAAACGGCAAACGGTTAATCCTAAGCTTATGAATCGTGCAAATTGTCGTACGTTTGCGTTATTGCTAAACATTGTACATGACCTCACTTGTGTAAAATATAACAAGATAATACCATTGGTAGAATTTGTAGATGTTATATTTTGAGTAACATTTTGGAAGGTATTTTCAAAGCAATGAACAATCTTTTTTTAGTCACGTGATAAAGGTGTACGTAGATTAAACATACAAAGATTTTACTGTATGAAGAAATAATAATAAAGCATCAATACATTGACATACGGTAAAATCTAAAAAATAGCACGTAATTATAATATGGATAATGAAAATCTTATATGCGAACTAATTATTATTAGGTTTATTATTCTAAATTTAATCTTTATTATACCTTTGGACTATGTACAATATATACAAATGAAATAAATATCTTAAAATTAAACAAAACAACGTTATGTTCGAAAATATTAAAATATAATATTTAAATGACATTGGAAATGTTTAAGTCATTCATAGGTGCCACATTTATATACGGCCACCCTCTCATATAAACGAGGCACGTAAAATGTTAACATCTAAGGTGCAAGGTGACGTCCCGAGCGCACTCAAGTCGGAAAGGAAATTGGAGAATGTAGCGGTTGGGAATATAACTAAAATGAAGAATTTGTGGTCCAACATATCACTGGCATGAAGAATATTGTGGTTGAACATAGCATCGGAATGAAAATTGTGGTTGAACATATCACTGAAATTGAGCTTGCGGTGTCGGCGCCTCAGACGAAACTCTTTGATGTCTGACTTATTATTTGATAAGTCTTCTTGTTGTTGCGTTGAGTAAATAGGATTGCTACTTTATCTTGTCTCGATGTTAAAGAATACTTGTTTTTCGAAACGATGAGAAAATTTTCAAAACTTAAGTATTAAAGGTACGTGAGCTACTTCTGAATATTTAGATTTATCAAGTTTTTCCGTTTCCGTCAGATGCAGGAGAGCGGTCACGTTTAAGTTTAAATACTGGGGAACTTTGTTAGCGAAGTTGGCCGATGTGGGGAGACTTTTGTTATCTTCCAATATATTGCGTCGGTCCCAACGGGGTTTATTGGATTTTCCCATAGTGTTGTGTTCTAGGCAAGCAACAATTACGCTTGCGTGGAAATAGCTTAGAACCCTTTTAAACATATCACTTAGGTTTTTGGTGTCATGGACACAAAGATAATGTTAACATGTAAAGTACCAAATTCATTGTAATTCATCATTTATGTTAATATTATAGTTGCATTAATAAATCGCTGCCCCGATTCAACACAAATCAAAGACGCAAATGTTACAGGAATGCCAAGTAAAAATTAATAAACACATGCCATTAATAACAATGCCTGTTGTTATATTTTTATCGAATAAAGTTAAAATAAAATCATTGACTAAGAAAACGAATATGAGTTTTAGATATACATACGACCTTTTTTGGAGTCTATGTTATAAGTTACATTTTAAGTTAAAGTTACATTTTTATGGATCTTTAAAATAAAATTACATTTCTATGTAACCTTATCTTAAAATTGATGAACGTTGAAGTATTTTTAGTCGTTCAAAGCAGCGAAATGATCATGTAACAACTACAAATAATATAGATGACCTGGCTCGGTTATAAACGCGTCGCTGACGACTATATACATATATCTCTTTATTTACCAAAACCTTCAAACAAAAATATAAAAGCGCTTATAATATAGAAATATGTGGGTATTACAGTAGTGCCTTCGGAGTCCACGTTGACGATCGAGAGCTGCCTTCAAATATAGGAAATGCAACCCAATTTATTTTAGATCCATTGGTTTTTAGCGTAAAAAAAGAATTTAGAATAAAAATGCTATTAATAACATATTTTAATTCCGCTTCCGTTTTTGCCTGAATTGTTTTAATTCCAATAAAAAAGAACCGTAAAACTTTTGGGTAGCATAATCATAATTTAACAAAGTTCACAGTGAAACCGACCCAAATTAAGGTCTTATTCAATTTTTTCTTGGACTTTTTATTAATTAAAGAAGGGGCATTGACAAATCGCTGCCGAGTTAGATCGATAGAACGATAAGTAGGGTGACCCCAAAGTTGGAAAGTCGGAGGTTT
>DWPF01000579.1:0-10702 GCA_018251575.1 Cecropterus bathyllus | reverse complement strand
AATCTAAACTCATCATTCAGATGTCTGTCTGGCCGGGGATCGAACCCGAAACCCACTGCGTGTCAGACCGGTATGGTCCGTCCATAAATAATAATCAACTTGCAATTACCATAAAGAAATTGCTAATATCTAACGTCTTATCAAATGATCCGTGATGAATCTTGATAAGTAAGTAATAAGGTTGGTATACAAGATACTGCATGTGTGTTATGATCGAGACCGAGTGTATTGCCTGTTGTAAGTACATCAAATTTCTGCTTATTATAACTTGGAGTAGTTCCTTGAACTCTTTATTATTCAAGTGAGGGTCTTTCATTCTAAGAATAATATTTTTAGATACATTTTTTCTCTGCGAAAGCGGGTTGAGCAAGATAATATAGTCCATTAGATGCTTTTAATTGTGTATAGATTTACATACATCGTTAAAGACTTCAATTTAGTAAATCTGTGTACATATTTGTCAATTGTTTAGAGCAGATTTCACACTTTTAACCTACCTGGTGGTGGCTTGCGCAAGTATCATTGTTAAATTAGTAAAAGGAAAACCCGACTTTTAATTTTTAAAAGCTTAAAAACGATTTATTGCCTTCAGTTAAGCAATCGGCTTTTGTTCTAATAATTTATTTAATGTAACTCAAAGTCCTATTGCGTCAAAGTAAGAACATAAAATTGTTATTATATACAATATATGATGATTTCCATATTGTTAAGATAATTAAATCGTAGCTTATTTTTCTGTTCACACCTACAAATGAATAGCCTATGTCATTCTGCAAATTGAGACGATTCAAATGATAGGCATGTCATCTGTTACAATCCGTGAAGCCGTTTGGCTGAACTGCGTGCTAAAGATACGGACATACAAACATACATACAAAGTCTCGAAAAACATTAGGGACCCTCCTTCTGAAGCAAGTGAATTAAGACTATAATACTGTAGAAAAGCATCCGCATATGCTTTTCTAATTTGTATTTTCCACTGTACTGCAACTACTAATTAAAATGCTGTAGGCAAAGTTGATCTTCCCATTCTATCTCTCATATTATGTTAAGTATGAAAGTACTGAGGATAAACTTTGTAAAATTGAAGCAATTACAAAGGCGGGAGGCATTTTATATCAGGTTTCAAAACTTTAATACGCTCTGCATGCTGCATGGCATAGATTATCCTATTCGTATGATGTAATCAGTCAGTTATAATATCATTTACATTTGAATTCCTTTCAAGAAATAGTTCTGTGATTTAATATCACGTCCATGCAGAATATATTACCTCACAAATTAAGGTCTCATAAGTCTAATGTGTCGCCTAAAATACATTTGTTAAGGCATGTACAAAATATTTAACTTTTTGTATAACGTGATTTTTTCCAGATTAAAATTAGATATCTAAAAACGCAGTGCTTTACTACTTTTTAATATTTTGCTTTAATTTTTCCCAAAGGGAAAACTGGAGGGGGAAAAAGGGAAAAGGGGAGGTAGATAAGAAACTGGCTTTGCTTTATGCGCTGCTTATGGTCGGCAAATATCCTAACTGGTCATATTCCTCGTCGTTGATTATCATCGAGTACAATACAAGGACATCTGAGCAGCTATATTATTTACGGATATATCTCTCACATCTGATCGCCTGCTTCACAATGCGAGCTGGTATTAAGGTGAGCTTAAAAATCGAATCATATCGAATCGTTTTTCAACCAAATATAACGCAAATATTTGTGTAGAAACTTTCGATGCTTGCAAATTGACACCGTACAGTGATATGGCGTGCTGAAATAATCGATGCTCGTTCCAATACAGTGCAAATGCTATCTGTTACACAGTCTGGGCACGGGATAACATTAATACTGTTGTGACGTTTATCTGGACGCCGGTGGGGGCGCCACCTACCGTCTAGACGGCCGCCGCCATACATTCATGGTGTTGCAGGTAGTTATGTAGCAAACGCGGGCTAATTAGTATTACGTTAGTCCCCTATTACGAGTTAATTCGTTTCCACATGTAGGTACGCAGATTTGCAGCGATTTAACTAACGTTATGGCGTGTGAGAATTCACGAAACATTGGATTTGAAATATTTTATTGTTTCAGTTAAGTGTTTTAAGCGTTAGTTAGAGTGGTTGGATCTTATTGACTGTTGCCGGCTGTGATATATTGTATAAATAATATTAATAAAATAGGTACTTGAAATCAAGAAGATAATAAACTGTTATTGCTTTCGAGACGAGACCTTCGCGCGGCGCCTCTAGCGTATCTATACTTCCGCAGACTTAAAAGTAAAGGCCTTTATCTTTCAATTAGTCATGTTTAAATCACTTTAACTATTTTCAAGATAGGAGATAGGTAAATACCGATTATATATAATTAGGAAGTAGCAAACAAGTATGCACTTTACCTGATGTCAAGTGGCTACTGTCGTTCAAGGATTTCTGTAAACAACCCCAGATAAGATCGGAGCCTTACCTGAGGTTAGCGTTGCTACTCCCGAGGACTTAAGTGGGAACGCCTTCAAACCAAAAGACAGCAGCGCATAACACTATTGTTATTAGGCAGAAATAGGTGTGGCTGTGGTGCTTCTGGAGTCGATCCTCAATGAGTTCTACCTACAAACTTTGACTCTAGTGTAGTTATTATAAAATTCACTAGATGGAACTTACATATATCAATGTTGAAACTTGGACAACACGCCTGATTCAAATGCATTGTTCTCGAATACCTTGTATTTGCACTTATGTCCTTGTAATTTTAAAGGTGCGCTAATTTGAAATTTAAAATTTAAAATGGATGTTTTTTTAAACATCTGTTACATTATTCGACATTCATAGTGCATACTCGATTCACTCTTGAACAATTATTTTTATAATTAATAAGATACAGAACTACAGTTTAATGTTTACCATTACTAAGTTTTTTTTTTTATTAGACTGAAGTAGCATACGAACATGCAGTCCATCTGATGGTAAGTGTTTCCTGCTGCCCATTGACATCTATAAGCAACTTTATATAGAACAAAGATTCTATCTGAAGTTGATCACAGATGCGTTGCTACTCCCGAAGACTAAGCTGGTCGCCTCACATGTAGCCTAAGAGCTAGTGAACCACCTGAGTAACCCACTTCCTATAAAGCTAGAATCTTTTTTAATATTGCTTTACTATCGGTTAATTAAGAAAGTGCCGATATGGCAGGCCTCACCCGGTTGCGTCATCATCCCTTAAATGTTTGAAAATGCAAAAAAAAAATATTAATTTGAACCTGCTCCCACAAATCTAAAATTTTAATATGTTGTAATTTACCAATTTTAAAGTCTACAAAAAAAATCGACAGAACATTTTCATGGTTGCAAGTATGTGCCAGACGATACCAAAGTTGTCATTTAGATGATAATTCTGCTTCCACAAAGCTTAAATTTTAAGGGCAAATTCTTTCAATATTTTAAAGACTATAAATATGTTAACAGCCAGCCTATTCTGACGGTTGCAAGTGTCTACCCGACGAGCTTAAAAAGTCAGGACGCTGGACGGGAGTGCGAGCGCGACAGACTTGTAAGAGCTCCAATGTCAACCAGAGAGGATTAATATATTCAAGTGTGAAAATATGGTAAACGATTACTTAAATTAAAGATAGACAAAGTCATAATTAAAGTATAACAGATTAAATGGTGCCATTCAATTGGAATAAAATATGTAATGAAATTCAATTTAGTTACTTCGACTTTTATGACAATTTGTCCTGTTTAAATCAGGATGAAGCAGACTCAAATTTTACATCACATTTGTGAAATGAATGAAGACGATAAAAATATTTTGATTAAATCATTAGACACCACCATACTCACCGTGCACTGATATTTTAATTATAACGCTAGGAAATGTGACCCATGTATCTAATGATCTCTGAATGATCATCTGAATGATCTTATTGCGTATTTTTATGAAATACGGTGCATGAAATAAAAAGAGATGCATTACGATAAGTGCACTTATACCGCTTGAGCCATCGTTGTCATTCAGTTTACCAGGACTACATACACTGACCGGTAGTGACTACTAACGGCCATTTTTATTCTTAAGAAAAATTAAGAATATAAAAAGCTTTCTAAAAACTTGGAGTGCTTATGTAACAGGATGCATGACTAAAATTTTTCAAATGTTGAAATACGTTGGTTCTACACGATTGAAATACAATGGTTCTACCTGATTAAATTACATGATAAAGTTACATGTATATATATTGCCATTTTGAATTTATTATTTCGCTTATGTCGTCTCACAGGGACTATCAATCCGTATCTTGCCAGCGTGGTGAACTATGGTCTAAATACCCCCTTACTGTTAGAGGATATACGTGCCAAACATTGGAACAGTAATGGAATGACGTCGAATTATAAATACAAAAAAAAACTTAACACGTTGAAAGGAATACAAGTAACACGCGTGTTAAAATGTGTTTCGTAACATACCACTTATGCAAGCGTATTTTAATAGGATTGTGTCGGCAAAGTACGGCATGCATATCAAACGGTGCATTTAAAAGCAACAGTGTGAGGCTATCTCACCTCTAGACGTTTGTCCTTCGTGATGTACTGCGTCTAGACTAGACAGATATCAATTGTGTAATGTTGCTTTTGCCCGTGGCGACTCTATTACATTTTTTATAGTATCGTCAGTACTGTCTTGGGAATTTTTGTCTATATATTTATAATGATACAACTTTTACGTAGTATAAAGTTTTTATATACTGTTTAACAAATAGCCTACACATCTACAGTAAAAAATCAATAGATATATATATAAATTTTCTATTACTTTATTTTCTATTTCTATCCAAGGCTTCTATATGTTTGCCTTTTTTATTTATAGGTTTATCAGTAGGTATACCTACGTCTT
Organism: Cecropterus bathyllus; assembly: GCA_018251575.1. Taxonomy (NCBI): domain Eukaryota; kingdom Metazoa; phylum Arthropoda; class Insecta; order Lepidoptera; family Hesperiidae; genus Cecropterus; species Cecropterus bathyllus. Next base: position 5,816 of record DWPF01000579.1, on the reverse strand, counting down.
AATTTATTTATGCGCCTTTTATAAATAGGTAGGGGTACCTGTTGAACCTTGGACAGAGTTGTACCTACGACGATCACATTTTCTTTTTAAATTGCAAGCTTTTAAGAAAGGTTGTCTGTGGTATTTGAAACATCATATGTCCACATTAATGTGAAGTTAGTTGCAATACGCCGGGGCTGTGTAAGCAGAGATAAAAAGGTGATTTATTGTTTTACCCTCAAAAAGTAAGTTTTTTAAGCTTTACATTATTCCAATTTAATTCCTATTAAAGTGTTATAATCTAATCTTAGTATATCTAGATACTAGAAGGATGAGTGTCAGATCCTAACTTCAATCGCAAGTGAGTGTATCAAGCTTGTGAAGTGAAGTTGTCGCGATGTTGTACCTTGGCCACCTCACTTACGACGTACCTCATTTAGCCAGAAATAGCTCAAAAATTATTTTCATACTTTTTTATAAGTATAATTATATTAAAAGTCTTACGTATGCTTTTATGATTAAAATTAAAAAAAAAAGATAATTTTACTTAAATATCATTTAAACTGCAATTATTATTCATTGTAAAAGCTAGTATGAATTAATCATTTTCGTTAATAATATTTCAACAGAATATTCGCTTATCAAAGCGTTTATCACGAATAGAACGTTCACTGTCCAAGTTAAAATTGACACTGTCCAAGGTACAACTGGTTTGTTATACCTTGGGCTATTTTCCCTTTTTTCAAAAGGGTAGTAGTCCCAGGTTTTAGAAAATATACACAGTTTTATGATTGAATATGTACTTGATTAAATCATCTTTACATACATACACACTGGACAGACGTAAAACTGGACGTTTTTTTTAAAATCAAGATTTATAAAATACTGGCCCAGGTACAACAGGTTCCCCTATTAATAATTGTAAAAAAAAGGCTCAGGAGTATAAATTTCTAATATTGACCGGCTGAAAGCTCTTAAGCCCAACTAAAAATCACGTTTCACTGAAAAAAGTATATTATTTCAATGTACTAGCTAAAATAAGGTACTTAAATAAGAAAATTGCAATAAGAAAACTCATACAATTCACATTAAAGAGTTTGTGTGTGAACAGTCGTCTAGGTATGTAAATTTCCATAATGCAATTCGTCTAGACTAGTCAAAGAGCTCGCGCGCGTGCCTCTCCGGGACCGTCTGGAGGTGAAACGAGATAACACTGCACGCCGTCACCCTGCACCCCGCTAATTGCATCTCTCGACTTGTTTAGAGTTATTTAACTTAATAAATTCTACCTTTTAAGGTGGTGGGACACTTTGGAATTCAAATCCTGAGGCACCACCGCCACATCTACTTCTTCCTTAGAACAACAATGCTAAGCTGTTACGCTGTTGAGTTTTATGTTGAAAATGTAAGTTAAAACACTAAAAGGAAGCGTTCAACTTATTCGGCCGGAATAACAACGCATTTGTGGCTGACGATAACCTAATGTAGGTTACTTAAAAGATATACACGTGACGTTATTTGGCTTATATTCTTTAATAGCCGGAGTAATATCGCTCCGCCGACGAGGGAGCGCGACCCCACGCGTCGCTCAATGTCCTATTTTTTGCCGCGTAGCAGATTGTCCTAATCGCAGACAGACGTCGACGCGCCAACCGTTAGTTACGGCCGCTCCACTTTAAACCTCATCCATTTTAATTTAACAAAAGTGCCGGCCGATAGCGCGGAGGAAGGACTCATTTCCGTCGGTTACGAGTTCGAGTCTGACTCATGTCGCTCAGCGTTACGGTAAAAAACTCCGCCATAAGGCATAGGGACGCGCTAACCTTATGGTAAACGCACTTATAAGAGTACGCGTCAACAGATGTTGATTTTACTTTATAGTCTAGCAACTTGTATCAACATAGATATTACTACTAACAATACAAATATACTTATGTGCCGTGTAGTGTCCTTCTTCAATACCAATTCCTCTTTCCTGATGTCGTAGGAAGCGACTAAGAGTCAAATCAGGAGTAGGAGTAGAAGGCAGCAGTATCTTCCTGTGTAACATCAACACCAACTGCGATCACCAACACCAAGCCAGGCGCGGTGGAGAGGCTGATGGATGGATGAATGAATGGATACAAATAAATATATCGAAATATCTTGATTTCAAATTAGTCAATATCTTACCTTTAATAATAATAAATCGCAATCAATTCACATTAAATTTGCTCTCCTGTATGTTCAGTGTTATCGCAACATTTGATATAACTAAGGGCTACTTTTAGCTTAAGAATGTAGTAAGTGAGAAAATAACACGAGACATAAAGACTCTTAGGTTAGTACTAGGTCACAACAGGGATAGCAAGCAACACATATATGGCTGGCCTAGTTGGGGACTTTAATATTATGTTTTTTTTTTATATCTAAACCTAACGATAAGGCAGACGGGCTACCTGATGGAAAGTAGTCACCGTCGCCTATGGACATTTGCAACACCAGGGGAGTCGCCAATGCATCGCCGGCTTTGAAGGAGAATTCTTTGTGGGGTTATCCATACGCATCATGGCCACGAGACACCAAATCTACTGCTTGCTCTTCTTCTTCTTTATTATAAAAATAATAGAATAGATCTTGGTAGAACTTTTGGTATGGTAGGTATCTTCTGTTGAGCGTGAGCCGAGAACTTCATCGCCACACATATTTTTTCATTCATTATTTCTTCATATAGCAATTCATAATTTTTTCATATAGCAAGAATGACATATTAATGATATGGTAAAAAAGCAAACTACGTTAATTTATGTTCATATTTATTTAGGTTTGTTATTGATAGTCTCACCTTACTTAACCTTAGGGAAAAACAATGTACTTAGTTGTAGAGTCATTTGTAATCCTTTTATATAGGTACCTTATATTTTTCATTTTTATTACAATGACCGGTCTCTTAATAATGATGTTATTATTGGCTGCTCTTATTATAGGAAATATGTAAGTACAACTAGGAATGATAAAAAGACGTCCACAAATATTATGGAAATTAAATCTTGGTTCCTGCGACTAACTTTGCTTTAATTATTTTGTATCATCATAATGACATTTAAGTGTAATTTGGTGTTCATGATAAGGAAGTCTTTATTATAATTAACGTAATTGCACTTAATTGTCTTACAATTTATATAAATCGTTTCGAAAATCCCCTTAACAAAGTAAACATCTACAAAAGAGCTATGAAGTATTTAATGCCACTTAACATTCAATGAAATGGGTAATGGCTATCGTGCACTTAATCACTGTGACACACTTGTAGACACTTTGAATATAAAGTGGCGGGACATAAACAATCATTGCTAGCCAGATTTGGAGCGCCTAATTGTTATTGGATGCGCGCTTACATAACGGATGGTGTCGCTCCATTACGGCGTGTCCCCTTACACAATGTCGTCTGTGACGTCAGTTGATAGCGTAGTTCGTCTCAGTGATGCCAGCTCTGGGAGTTTCTCCCTAAATTGAGGGAGAAATTTTACCAGGTGGTACAACCAATGTAGTACGACCCATGAGGTACCAACGCCACACCTATTTCTAGTGTGAAGCAGTTCGATGGTAGGGTGTGATTGCCGGCTCATTATACTTATATGAGACGACCATCATAACCCATAAGGAGTGGCAACGTATCTGTGATCGACTTTAGATAGAACCCTTGTTCTAGTTGTAGTAACCACTTACCATCAGGTGGACTACATGCGTCTTTGCTACTTCAGTTTTATAAACGATAATTGAAGAGTTCTTAGGGGCAAAAATTGTTGGTGTTATTTTTAAGGCTAAAACTTGACAACACTTCGCAAAAAAAGAGCTCAGGTGACAGATTATTAGGTCGGGGCGACTTATTTTAGCCACCTAATTGCGGACGCCAGCGACTATAATTACATTTAGATGTGAAAACAATTTTTATCGACTTTAATTTCTTAAAAGGGACCGCCGAATCGAATTGGAGGAGAGTGGGTTGAATTTAGAGGTTTTAAAATTACTTTACGGGGAACGTTTTCGAGTAGTTGGCATCACTGGTTCGTCTGAGCGCGTCGTCCAACAGTCTGCCCGCTCCGCGCTTCGGCGCGCATGTATGCACTTTCAACGTCATTCGAAACATTTTCGATCAACACCTTTACACTGCTCTTTGGAAATTTTATTCTGTTCATTAGTTTGAAATATCGCTACAATTGAGTACAGTATATTCGGCCTCCCATACTGATACTTGGAGGTGAAATTTGGAGCTCATTTCCTGGCAATTTTTGACAAGAATTTTCTAATATTATAATTTATACGTACACAGTATTTGTATATATATTTATTGCAAATAGTATAATAAAGGCAAATATTGTAATCTACAGACTTGAGTATTCGAAGTATGTCAAATTGTATTTCGCCAGCGTAATCATCATCGTCGATGTCATGAACCCATTACTACCCCACTGCTGGGCTAGACTCTCCCCTTGCAGTGAGAGGGATTTAGATCATAGATCCATTGAACTGGTCAAGTATGGATCGGTAGACTTCACTCTTCTTAAAAAAACTATTTTAAAATCTCTTACATACCAGTTTCTTCACGATTTTTCATAAAACCGTCATAGCAAGTCGTAATAATACGCACATAACTACATGCACGTGATATTCTTTTATATAGGCAGTCGGTAAAAAATATAGGCGTGCCTGTGATTCGAATCTCAGACCTCCGATTGAGAGAGTGAATTCCAACCACTAGGCTATCACTGCTTCAGTGACCTTAAAGGGTTAAGGGTAAGTTTGCGATGAGACCAATTAACCCTAAAACCATGACATTGGTAGTCTCCGCTGCCCTTTAAGTAATGTATGTAGGTAGGTAAAATAATATGTTCTTCAAATGACCGATACGATTTAGTTAGGTCAAAGCAGCGGTCAAAGAATTTTAAAACATTTGCAGGAAAATATAAACGCGGGAGATATAATGTTAAGGATAACATAATATTAAACTTATACGCAGCAACTGAAACAAACTACCTATAATATTATAGAAATCTTTTGAAAAAAGATATAAATTGAGAAAAGAGATGTTAAGTAGGTAAAGTATGGAACCCTTCAAATAACGTATTACGAAAATATTTCATTAACTACAAAGTACTATTAACAGAACAAAAACATTCAACTTTCCCTTTTAAAATCTCTTACATTGTGACACAGTTGTCAGTATCTCGCAAAAACTTCTGAAACGATTTTAAATTGCAATAAAATAAACTTTGACAACGTTATTTCTTGGGTGTTAGAATATCTGAGTCTGCCCTCACACTCACAAATTACACTAAAGTCAATTTTTGCGGTTTTTCAAATTGCATGTACGAACACAGTGATGCGTGGCTCGTATATACGTATATAGTTATATTGAGATATCTATCTATCTATTAGCCTATGAAAGTCCACTGCTGGACTTAGGCCTGCCCTAATCGGCGCCACTTCGACCGGTGCTAAGCCTGAGATAAAATTAAAAGAAAAAATCTTCTGTATGAAAACGTAACCGATGGCATTAAGAAAACTAATAAGTCGCTGGCAAAAGCTAGTACATGAAATATAATTGAATTCTTTGAAGGGACAGTATGCCTGTATTTTATCTCAACAGGTTTCATTGCAAATAGTTTCATCGTGTTTCTGCACTTATATTATGTAGATTTATTTGTATTGTATTTGACGACCTCCGTGGTGGAGCGGTCACCATACCGGTCTGACCCGCAGCGGGTCCTGGGTTCGATCCCCGGCCAGACAGACATCTGAATGATGAGTTTAGATTTGTGTTCTGAGTCTGGGTGTTTGTGTATTCGTCTTTGTGT
>DWPF01000578.1:0-10702 GCA_018251575.1 Cecropterus bathyllus | reverse complement strand
TCTGGGTGTTTGTGTATTCGTCTTTGTGTGTCCATGGTACCCACGACACAGGAGAAAATCCTACTGTAGGGCTATGAATGTAGAAAGAGTTTATGTTTCTATGTTTTTTATGTTTATAAAATTTAATTTGGTAGCTATAATAATAACTGATATTCCCAATTGTAATAGCAAATTATGACATAGAAATAAAACCAAATAATTATAATTGTATTTTACGTTTAAAACTCCTTTAAAATATAATATCCGTAACCAAAACTAACCGAAACTAACGGATAATTCGATAGTTTTGGATAGTTTCGGTTACGGATATTATATTTTGAGGAACGGAATACGGATACGGATATTTAAACCGATTTCGTATACTTATATGTATCCGTATCCGAAACCGGTGTAATATCATTCCTATATCTGTATCCGTTTTCATATCCATACATACATTCATTCATATCTATACATCTCTGGTTCATAGAATATTCCTTATTGATATTTCTATGAACTTTTCTGGTTATCGTGACGGTATGCTGTACTTACAGATTTTTCTCTTAACTTTCCAGGTATCAGCTATCATAGACGTGGATATAGTGCCTGAAACATGCAGAAGAGTGAAGTTACTAAAGCACGGGTCGGATAGACCTCTAGGATTTTTTATTAGGTAAGCACGAGCTATGGGCATATATACATATATATCTTCTTAATATGTATAAATTACGTGTCACTTTGTTTGTCCGGGGTAAATTCTTGAACTACTGAACCGATTTCAATCAAATTTGAACACCGTGTGCAGTTTGATCCAACTTGAAAGATAGGATAATTTATATCTTTATATATCGGCCGTGTGGTGTCGGTCTTGAATAACACCACCACTCTTCCTGTGGATGTCGTACGAGGCGACTAAGGGACAAATAATCCAGGAGATGGGCAGCAGCATCTCCCTGTGTAACCTTACCACCTACTGCGGTCACCAACACGCATGCCAGGCGCGGTGACTATTGGCAAAAACCCTCTAGTTTAGGGGAGGCCTATGTCCAACAGTGGACCTTAAACGGCTGATGGATGGATGGATCGGCTTCTTGCAGCGTATTTATTTGTATACTGTAATTTCATTTGGTTCACTAAAGAGCAATTGCTATGGATAATTTCCTTTCATGGGGGACTATGTTTAACAGTGGACTTCTAAGGGAAAATATCTTATCCAGTTTCATGAAAATACTTGACAGATTTAAGGTGATTTGACAAAAGAATTAGCTGTTCCTTGGACAAGTACAGTGCGAGGTTCGATAACTATTAATATTACATTTTCGGTCTTGCTTTTGTACCAAATGTTGTTAAATTTATTTGTAATATTATCTATTTCATTACGCAGCTTTCGTATTCGAGTCATATAATTTTGTTCATAGAACAAAATAAGTGTAGTCTTGGTTATATAACTGTCAACGAATATCACATGTCTAAAACTTATGTGATAAAATATTATGTTCATTTTTTGGTAGCTTACTCATAAAATTTAGCCAAGTCAACTCTCGAATGTCGTGATAAAAATAATGAGTTAAAATATATTGAAGCGTTATTTAAGATCACTTTTTATAAAGGATTGCTTTTTATTGATTAAAGTTGTTGATTTTATTGTATTGATTTGTAAGATTGATTTTCCAGATAATGTTTTTTTCTAAATAACTAAGTAATTCTTCTTAAATTTGAAGATACATTGTTACCATTTAAGTAGTTTTTAGGTGTATTTAACGGAAGTTATTAGACTCAAACAGTCATACTTTGAATAATCAAAATAATAATATTATATGTTCATAATTTTCAATCAAAAAGTAATTTTATTCAGAAAACAATCATTTGGAGTAGACAAAGCCTACTCAATTTTTCAAGATACGGCTCAAAATACACATTTTATTTTACGAAAGTATTTTACACAATAAACTTACATTCCATTTAGCCAACAACGTAACAATGAAACCTTGCCACATTTCATACGAGCACACTAAAATGGATCGCATCTCGAAATGTGAAAGTCACTGTTAGAACAAAAAGCGTACACCATGTATAGTCTTCAATTTTAATTCACCCGCGCTTCGAAAACGGGCACTTTGAAGAGTCGGCCATTTTGTTGTCCGCCATTTTGAAGTGCGGAAGCACGTAATGGCGTCTCAGACCGTTGTCTATTTTAGTTGCGGGTTTATGCGACTATGTTAATGGCTCGAGATGTCGTAAATGTTGGGTAAGAGTGGGAGTTTGCGTCATGTATGGTTCAGCTGCGAGACAGTAAATGTAAATTTATTTCCTTAAAAGGAGTTATTGCGAGGTAAATCTTCATCTGTTCCATCACGTATCCGAATGAAGTCAGCATTGAGCGTCACCCAAAATAAATGGTGTGCCTAAGATAGTATTAAAATTTGCCCATGTACTACTGTGTAACAGCTACTCGCGATAGATGGCCTTTTATTTATTAATAGTCGACATTGTGTGTTTATACCCTAATACTATTAACAGAACAGGATTTTAAAACCACAAACGTGGAATCCATTGGTTAATTTATGTTAATGACAAAAAGTTTAATGTATTGTAATATTTTAGATAGATTAATCTACCAGTAATTCTTATCAACGGTGTATTCCTGTCTTCGCTACCTTAATTACATATAAAGTTATATAAATCCATGTATATGTTCAAGATACATATTATATTAATATATATATTACATACAGTCGTTAATGAGATTTAGGATTCGACTTCGCAGCAACAGTTCAAAACCAGTGTTATGTATTTTTGCTCTTAAATTTCAGTTTGAGTACTATGATTTCGTAATCAATAGTTTTTCTTCTAAAAACGCAGTTTTTCAAATAATTTTCATTATAAAACAACTAAGCGTGCAAGTACGCGGGTTGAATTCCAGAAGCAGGCATTATGAATCATATTATATGTTGTAAATATGCACATTTATCTTTTTATGTGCTTCTGATGCCATAAGGAAGATTTTATTGAAATGGTTACCCTAAAAGTAGTTCCCTCACAAGGCATAAGTGAGCGGTAATAAAAAGTAATTCGACTCGTAACCAAGTGTATTATGTCGATATGTATTCAACGCATGTGAACGGAAATACGTACGTACGAATTTTGTGCAAATTTCCTGCCATAATAAACACAGAATGGGAATATTCGCGTCGCTACGGCAGCGCTGCTTCGAAGTTTGCCAACTTTTGACTGTAAGCCACTTTTGAGTAGAAAAAGTATTCGGTTTTTATATAAAAGACGCAGCCAACGGATATTCCTCTGCTAACTGTTGAACTTTTTGTGGAGCTACACTGCTATTACTTCTACTTTCGCTTTACTTTCTGGAAGAGTAGTCTTACAGAGTCTTAAGTTCTGTAAGAACTAAATTCGTAACTTACTCGAAGTTTCAAACATTAATTACACCTACGAACATATTAATAAAGATTAAACTTTATAGATAGTTGACAACTAACTCCTACTCGGTGTCACTGCTTGTTTGCAAATTGTGCGAAGCTTATTTTAAAATGGAATGTGATGTCAAATCACGTGATATAATGAAACTTTCTTGAATGTAATTTCTACAGGCCTCCAGGTTTCGAGGGTAGAATAAGGCAGACAAAACGAAGAACATTCGGTCACCTAAAGAAAGAAGTGTAATCCTACATTCTGACCTGAGGTTGGACACAAATGCGACAATTACCAAAGACTAACTTGAAAAGTCTCGTGTAAGTATTTTAATCTTACCACATCTTCGAAAATATAACCCTAAAGATTATTGCTGGAACAATACAAGGAAAAATGAGGTGGTGTTCCGATCCGGTAGTAGTGTAAGAAAAAAATATTGTTATTGACAATTTGTAAATGCCACCTTAGGCCTATGTAAAAAATAAAGATATTTCATTTCATTTCATTTCAATGGAGTAATAGATGGGACAAGAAGACATAGCGTTAAAGTAGAAATATGCGTGACATTACTGCTTCAGACGTCGGGCACTATATCTCTAATCTACTTTTTGAAAGGAGGCCTAATTATCTCGTTCTGAAAATTCTCTTTCAATGCGGTTCGCTAAACTTAATCCTTTTATAAGATCTCGCCCTTTCCTTTGAAGTAACACTAGAACCTGTATAAGCAAGATAGGGGTAGGTAGTAGCGATAAAGAGATACTTTTATGTTCTACAAAGTATAAACATTTATTTATGTTATAGATGTGTTTTTTACCATACAGAAGTATTAACTGTCCACTATCCACGTGAATATTTGTAACTAAGCTCATATAAGGTTAGTGTTTTCTGATTAGTCTTTATCTTCGTCTGTCGTCAACCTGTGATTGGTGACAGATGCATTTTTCCTAAGGTTTCAATTTCTCGTGACAATGTAATTCTTACCACTACCTACCATTCAAACTAATTGTAATTGTGAATAAGGAAAAAGTAATAACTAACGAATTAGTATACAGACCACCCACGTGGTGGAGCGGTCACCATACCGGCCTGACACGCAGTGGGTCCCGGGTTCGACCCCCGGCCAGACAGACATCTGAATGATGAGTTTAGATTTCTGTTCTGGGCCTGGGTGTTTGTGTGTATTATTTGTGTGTGTCCATGGCACCCACGACACAGGAGAGAAAGCGTTTTTTTTTTTCGCTTGTAATTTTGCATATGACGTAATAATAATGAAACTTATGATGTTCTCTTTCTTCTCCAATTAATTCATTGTTATAATTCATTTATTCCTTCTGTAAATTTAGTCTTAAAAGTTACTTATTGCACCTAACCTATTTTCATATTTATCGTTTATTTTAACTTACCTTAAGGTCGTCTGGAAGAAATCGCTGTTTAGCGATAAGGCCGCCTTTTGTATTGTTATTTAAATTTGTATGTTTCTTGTTATTTATACTTTCTGGGTACAATAAAGATTTTTATTATTATTATAAATAAAGATGTATAAGATCTCACAGGGAACAGGAATGATGTTGGCTGTTAAGTAGTATATCTATCCTAGTAAAAAGGTTAGTTCATCAATCACATTTATTCGAGGCTTTCAAATCTTATCTTCAGAAGGGGTAACGTGAATGTGCCTGACATTAGATAGGACTCAAATTGTTATGAAGGTTAAAATTATACTTATTTGCTACTTTAAACTCCTAAAAATTGAAATGAAAGCAAAAATTTACTTACGCTCGCAAACTAATTAACAAATTTTATTAACGGATTAAAAAAAGTCTCATTATTCGTTTTATAACGGATATTCGTAGGATATGCAAAATGTATAACAAGTACCAATATTTAGAAATTATTTTGTAAACCATTGATCAATATTGATAAACCCTGATAACGTCTTAGAAACTAATACCGTAGACACCCCACCCTCCTCGTTTCGATTAGAGCAACACAATTGCACCCCACTTATGTACAACTCGAGCACACTTCACGGTACGAAGTACCCACAAGTACATAATAGTGTGCTCCCATGCTCTATGACGGCAATTAAATACATCGATGAGAGCAACTGACGACAAAGCTTCAGTAGAAATTCATAACGCATAAACATCTAATTTGTAAAAACTCATCTGTCTTCCGATACCTATAGATTCGATTATTTATACCCGTATAACATTTACGATGTAAAAAGTTGATCTTATATTTTAACAGAAAATTAAGGAGGTCTTGGAGATGAGTATTAGAATGATACAATAATTGTGGGCAAGGATTTGACATCCAGCTGAACGCACATACCCTAGCCAATATGCAACTTTGAGCATCGAAGATTAGCGTTTTGGCAAAAGCATCGATGTTGCATCAAAACGATGGCGTTTAGTTGCGTTCACACGCTCATTTAAAATAAGCATTTTTATAACTGAATTGCGTTTTTTGTGTCCAGTTGCTTCATCGAATAATGAAAAGTAGCTATGACGAGCGCTGAAACATGTGCAGATTCCCCAACGCCTAGGCAACGACGATTTCCGATACAAAAAGTTTTTTTTTCTTTAAAAGCTTATTTTTTCCCTTATTTGATTTGATCTAAATTTATATTGATTTCTGTCCAGAGGCCGACAGATCAAGTACATGTTTTCCTACTAACTAAAATACAAGGAATCCTATGCTACGAGTTCAGTAAATATAAGCTTAGGCATCAAGCGCGGTCTGCCACAAAAGCTCTCTTTGCGGCCTATTGACTCTCACGACGCCTGTAATTGCTTCGACAATACAGTGGCCAATTACCATCTCACTACGGGTTCATTTATCACACGATTCCTGGAATAGTTAGCTTCAAGTGTGTTATAATAAATATGTGCAAAAAATACTGTTTTTCGTGAAATAAATCAAGGTATTTTGTAAATATATTTTTTGGTTTACAGGTATTGTACTAAACTTAAATTGATTGGGCAGTTTTGAATAAAACTTTCAGGCTTACCTTTCACTATAAAGGTATACTAGTATATAGGGTAGATACTCACCCTGTGTACACTAGATTATGCGTAAAACGGGAATGTGAGCTCGTAAAAAGTAAAAGAGAAAAATCGAGTTTGTGCTTTACAAGGCTTTCACTGCATGTTGACGTACTGTATTCATAGGGTTGTACAACAGAAAATTGGTTTCGAGAAAGTTGTGTTTACAGCTAGATTTCTATTTACTCATGGTTCAACTATGTATCTGTATTCATTTATTATTATTACCAGCTTGGCTTAAGACCTTGGGTAGAAATATATGAAGATTCTGTATAAATTAATTTTTATTTATTGATTATTGGTGTCAATAACTCATATTTGACAATTTGTGGGTTGGTACATTTTGGCATAACTGGGTCCAATTATATTATTAATATTCGTTACGCCTATATCTAATGTGTTCCTGGTCTATTATGTATTGCGTGATAATAATATTTATAATATATTATGAAAAGAACGGCAGATATAATTTAACGAAGCAAAACCGTTTCCTGCATATTTAATTGTGCACAATGTCAGCTGTTTTATAACCCCGGTCTATATAAAACGCGACACCGTAAAAACTTATTTTAATGCTGACATTTGTATTTGTAACCTACATTCCGCGACGAGCACGCACTGTTTACTCGGCAGTCGTAATATTCTTTGGTGACTAGTAACTGGAGTAAGTATATGGGAGACGTAAAAATGTATATGTGCTATTTAGTACTTGGTTATTATATAGTCTTGTATATATATTTTCAAAAGGGCAAAGGGAACACAGGTCGTCCCCCGACCAGGTGTACCGACGATCTGAAGAAGACAGCGGGAAACAGTTTGATTCGGAAGGCACAGGACCGGTTGGAGCGGTGTCATTTAGGGGGGCATATGTCCAGCAGTGAACCTCAAAAGGCTGATGGATGGATATAATTATTTGCATATTTTTTATTAAAATATAATGAATACCGTTTATTAACCAAATGAACAAGTTTTGTATTCGGTCATGTCCCGCCTCACCACTTTCTGCCTTATAATAGCATTGTAGCAGTAGAGATCTACTCTGTAAGCGTTGAATTTACTCCCAAGTTTTGAACATTTCTCACTCCGGATAGTGAACTGACGTGTCTTTCGGGAGGGTTTCACTAAGAAAAAACATTACTTATTTTAATGCTGACATTTGTAACCTACATTCCGCGACGTTACTTGGTGACTAGTAACTATTGCGGATATATGAGAGACGTCAGGGTGAAAAATTAATACGTCTAACGTTATTTTTAGTGCTTAGTTAATAAAATTATAGGCAAAAGTTTACATAGGTATGTAAACTTTTGCCTATACTTTTATTGAAATACAAATAAATGATACACTTATTAACAAACAATAATAATAAAATTTGTTTAGTCAATTTCCGCCACACCAAATTCTACTCGTACATTATTAAAGCATTTAAGCAGCGTCTCAAAGATTTGTACATTTCCTCCTCCGGATTACTTATGGACCTGTCATACGGGGGCTGTACGAATCATAAACAATATAAGTAATAATATTTTGACAACTTCACCTTAGTTTAGGCTCATAATCATATGGGCTCTAAGTCCGTCGGAAAAAAATCATGGACTAACTCCGAAAAATATGTAGCAATATATGCAATTTAACCGAATATGACCAAATGGTTCTATTTATAAAATGGTCAAATTCACGTTCACACGTAACCTAAACATTTTTTAACGCCTCAACAAAATACTTTTATTACTTAATAAAATGTTGATAAGGTAAATGTATACATTAGGCGTACCTACATACATACGAGTAGTCTTCCGGAATATACCCATGAATGACCTGCTACAGGTAGATCCCTGATCGCGTGATGATAAACTGCAACATTTGAACTCTTCGCGAATGCTGTATATTCGCAATAACGTGATTACTGGAATATCGACTTTCGAAAAGTTGCTAGTACACCAGGAATATCATTTACAATATAACGTATTCGACGACTCGAAAGTTTTCAGCTAGTTAATTAAGTTCGCAGTGATTAATGTCTAAGAGGATGCTGACATGTTTAACTACCCTCGTATTAGTGAGTACCACTGACACAGTGCCGTACATGTAGGACGCAATACTCATCACATTCGATCAATGACGGAGAAAGGTGCAATTACACTATCGGAACTTTGCTATTTTTATGGCATGAAAGTTGCAATCTGGCGTTACGTCAATCTGTTACAATCCTATATTCCTTTCATTCACTTATACGTGGAATGACTATAACTACGAGAATTGGTATCGGCTACTTTGAGATCAGTTGTGCATGCATTGTTATGTTTAAGAACATTAATAAGTGTCGATTCAAGTCCTCAAAAATGTTTCCTTTAAATTTATAACCTGTTACGTCGCTCTCGTTTTGCGAAGTCCATATACGATGCATTTAAGTTAATAAAAATAATCGTCAAATAGACAAACAGGTTTTGAATGCTTCCCTGTACTAAACACCCTTTAAAATCGTTAACGACTTTGAATGTCCATATTCACTTCAAATTATTTATCGTCGTGTATTGCAACTTTAGATGATCACGGACAAGGAAGCTGCATCCCGTGTGTATACTCGTGGCAAGAAATAATGTATAAAACGGACCGCCAACGAAGGAATGAAATATCGTAGTACGCCTTTTGAACGAATGACGTTACATGTGACAGAAAATTCCTCATCGGCGAAAAGCACAATAGTATAAAGGTAATGTATAAAAATAAAAAATGCAATGTGGTAGAACTATATTCGTATGATTATTATTATTACTTATTATTATTATTATTAGCGTGAAGCAGTTGTTCTGCTTCGTTAATAAGTTGACCATCTTAGTCCTCGAAAGGATAGTATCAGATCAGTAATGACTTCAGATAAAACGCCTGTTCTATATGAAGTTGGCTACAGAAGTTACAGACTACAGTAATCCATGGGGGGCAGTGATTAACTTATCATCAGGTGGACTGCATGCTCTTTTGCTCTTTGATTCTTATAAAACAATCTGTGTTATTATTATTGAGACACTGTAACGTTGCTAAATAAGCCTACGAATATATAAAATTAATTACAACTTACGGTCTCCTTATCGTATTCGGCGATATGAACAGCAACAAAACGTACCTGAAACAAAACAAAATAACCTGTTCAGTTATCTGTTGCAAACGAGTGCTAATTACGCATCGATTACAAGTGAATTGCAGCGGAGTGTAAAAAGAGCGTGACTGCAAAGACAATGACGACAGGCGGACTGTACTAGTGATGCGACTCGAGTCATGTTTTCACTCGAGTCACTCGAGTGAATTGGTGAAACTCGTACTCGATTGAAAAAGATATTACTCGAGTCTCTATGTACTGTGATACCGAGTCAACTCGGCACTCTTGAAGTATCTATATTTTACGGTGACATGACAATGACATTATTTTAATAAAGGAATTTGTTTGGAAATGCTAAAAGAAATCTCACTCGAATTGCAAACTTGCAACTCGAGTGAGACTTTACTCGAGTGACTCGAAAACTCGAGTAGAACTCGAGTGAGGTCGTAAGATTAATCGAGTGACTCGAGTCACAAAATTCTATTCGAGTCGCATCTCTAAGAGAGACGCTGCTGCCCACCTCATGGAATTGATTCCTTAATTATCTTACTACGACTCTTTCATTTCCTCTAAATCAACATTCTTTACCTTTTTTCCTATCATTGCAATGCATAGGATGTACTAAGGATGTAATAAACACGTACGCACGTGATAAACTTATTCTGAGGACACAGTTACGATATGGGGAATGTTACATATCACATACAAATGTAGGTCGTCAAATTTCTTGCCTTTTCTTCTTTCAAATTACCTAATTTTCATAATAACTTATTTTAACATATTTAATTTTTTATGCGATTGAAGTAGCAAAAGCATGCACCTTATGGTTAGTGGTTACTGCCGCCCATGGATATCTGTAAGCAACTTCATATAAAAAGGGATTCTATCACAAGTCAATCACAGATGTATTGCTTCTCACGAGGACTAAGATGGTCGTCTATACATATAATAAAACTGTAGAAGAGTTCAATTCTGTACATTGAATAAAAACTAAAAAAAATAGCCCTAGGGGACTTCATACAAGTAACACAAGCCAAAAAAAAAAAACATTTTGAATTTTCTGTCTGTCTGTCTGTTGTGCGGCTTTAACTCAAAAACTACTGGACGGATTTTGATAAAACTTTTTTTGTTATAAAGCTATAAGTCCTCGGCAACA
>DWPF01000577.1:0-10706 GCA_018251575.1 Cecropterus bathyllus | reverse complement strand
AGTCGCCTCTTACGACAGGCAGGGGATACCGTAGCTGGTCCCGGAACGACAGGGACAGGGTATTTGACGACCTGCGTGGCGGAGCGGTCACCATACCGGTCTGAAACGCAGTAGGTTCCGAGTTAGATCTCCGGTCAGACAGCCAGTTCTGGGTCTGGGTGTTTATCTATTAGTCTTTGTGTTACCTGTCCATGGTACCTACGACACAGGAGAAAACACTAGTCTAGGGCTATGAGCGTTAGATAGCGTTTAGAGCACACGTAAAATTCGTACACGATTTCTGGTATTCGACAAAACAGAAAACTAGCATAGACGACTGTAAATAGACATACATAGATCGCAGACAGATTTTACTGCATATCTATTATACTTTATTTTTATTATATTTTATTTATCTATTATACTTTATTTATCGCCTTTAAACGGGGAGGATATTAAATAATATCCTCCCTTTTTAAAGGCGATAAATAAAGTAAAAAAAACTGTTATTCTAACATCTATAGACAGTACGTGCCATGGCATTAAAAACCTATTTTTCTTTACGATACTTTGACATTAACGGCTATATTCAAAGCCACAATCAAAGTCTATAAATATGTACTTATACATGGGGATTTATTCCTATAAAAGCGGGTGAATAGTATGTAAATGGATATTTTTTTATTTCTTTCCATGAAAATTATTTATAGCAATCTTTGTTTTGAAATACTGAATTTGAAATAGAATCTTTATATCCTTTAAATGAATGAATCTGGGACACATTATCACATTGGCTAAGGCTCAGAGGTGATAGCCTTCACAGAATATAGCACTTGCATTTATGTTCTTGAATATAAATTATAATTATCTTTCAACATATCGTAACTTTAGAATTACAATGATATAAGTGCAAAAAACTACCGAACTGACTTATGTACATAAACACTTTAAAAAACGTCAATCTGTCTGCATTTTTTTTAACAAGAGTCAAAGTTAAACGTCAATGTAACTTTGACTCTTGTTAAAAAAAATGCTTTCTACACTCATACCCCACAGAAGGATTTTCTTGTGTCGTGGATGCCATGGACGCACAAAGACGAATACACAAACACCAATTTCGGATTCGGTCAAATTCGGATTGAGAGGAAATTGAAGGCAACATGACTCATTCAAATGCATTTTTTTCGAGTGCATGGTTTTTTTACTTACGTCATCTTAATTCTTAAGGTGCGATATAAGCAGCAGTAAAATTAATTTTCTAAATATATGTATAGAGTGGCGAAAAGTTGTCACCCGAAATTGTTTGACTATATATTTTTATAAATGAAAAAGTCGACTTTTGCTTTAAAAATGTTTATTTCATTGCTAATTTCTCTTCTAAAGTCGAAAAAGTAATATCAGCCAAGTGGTCGCCACCAAAATTGATGAAAATATG
Organism: Cecropterus bathyllus; assembly: GCA_018251575.1. NCBI lineage: Eukaryota > Metazoa > Arthropoda > Insecta > Lepidoptera > Hesperiidae > Cecropterus > Cecropterus bathyllus. Next base: position 9,292 of record DWPF01000577.1, on the reverse strand, counting down.
GGCAATCATTTATAGCATTTCCATCACTGTTGCAGTAACTTCCGGTGATAGATACCCATATTCCTGACGGATATTCTGTTTAAGGGCTTCAAGAGTCTGAGAATTGTTGACTCGTGACTCCAATAAACATCACATAAATCGGTTAAATCGGGTGATCTTGCCGGCCACTGCACATCACCAAAATTTTGTTTTGGTGATTATGCGTTTTTGAAGAGTATAGCGATTCATGGCATATTGAGGAGTATTTTGTACCTGTTTACTTCAGAAATGCAGCTTATTTCAGAATTACAAAAGCGAACTGACGTTTATTTCCATTTGCAGATTTTGTAGCATCTTATTTATTTATTTGTACACGGTAACAATACAGTAATCATAATATATTTTCTCTTGGCTTTATCTCTGAGTCACATACATTCTTTGATAGCAGAGGTAAGCCAGGGAGCTGGAGCATGTTTAATTTTGACGCGCTTAAAAGGTGCGTGGCTGTTGTACCACTTTAGTATTAGGTAATTGAATTCACGCACTTTATCATCAATGCCCGTGCTATAAATAATTTATGTCCAGTCGATAGCATTAGGATCACTCCGCAATGTCTCCAAGTCTATGCCCTTAAAACTACGAAGTGTGAGAAATTGCGCATTATTTCTAAGCTCAAGTAGAAATACGAATACGATAAGAGAGATACACGAGATCGTGATATGAAAAAGGTTCCATCTTCCGATAGGGTGATGATTTTTGCGCCACCTTGTATATATATATGCGTGTTTGATGCGTCTATGTATAATCAGAATAAACAAACAGACTGAAGAATGTATAAAAGTGAAATAAGGCCTACTGCAAGCATTTGTATGTCTTATTAGTGGGTTCGGGTCTCCCGACATTACCGGGGATGGCCTGAAGTGTACTCAGCCACAATGAAAGAATGCATGATGAATCGTACCACCGGGCACACAATGGCCACCCCGTGTTGGATGTTTTTTAAACGACCGTATACTAACAGTATTAACATGTATTCGGTTCCAGTGTAACGTGCCTTCTGGAATACGAAAGTACACATAAAATAAGCCCCTAACGTTCACTAACCTAACTTAACCTTCTGGTGACGCCCGACAATACTTAATTTTTTAGATCGGTTGAGATCTATATAAGCAATAGGGCTATGCGCCCTTCTAATAAAATAATTATTGAATTATATAACTTATCAAGGTAAATTTGATTACATTATTCGGCAATTCTGACAGACTATAATTACCTGAAGGTATATTACTTTATAATAATAAAACATAATAAAAAACATAAACAGTTTCGACACTCATAGCTCCACAGTAGGATTTTCTCCTGTATCGTGGGTATCATAGACGTATAAAGACGAATACACAAACACTCAGACCCAGAACCGAAATCTAAACTCAATATTCAGATGTCTGCCTGGCCGGGGATCGACCCCGGGACCCACTACGTGTCAGACCGGTATGGTAACCGCTCCACCACGTGGGTCGAAATATTTATTTTAAATTAATTATGCATGAAATTAAATTAAAACATACTCAATAATTTTCTGTCTTGTTACAGGTACCCACCACAAATGAAAGTAGAAAAGGGTGAAAAGTTAGGATCAATTTATAGTTTTAAGGGCACAAAAGTACTGAGTAAGGTGTCGAATGCACTAACAAATAAGTTAAAACTCGAGTATGAAGTGATCGTAAGAGTTGTGGAGGATGTAACTGAGTAATTTAAGATTTTAGAGGTTAATGATTCACTACGGATGGCTTCCACGCGTATTAGAACTTTAAATTATAATAAACTATTCGATGTAATGAAATACTTTGTTTTATTGCGAAATATCTACCAATTTATGTACCTACCTATGGTGCCAAGTACACATTTAATTGTATAGTAATTTTAATTGCAATGACTTATGTATTCATTTATATACATTCATACAGACAAATACATAGGACTCGGTCTGAGTTTCATACATTTTTTGTTGGACTTGATAGAAATTTTAATTTTATATCTATTTCCAATTAAATTTTAAAAGGTTAAATACTAAAATGACTATCGAAGTTATTCTAATAAAATTAATGCATAAGATGTACAAGGCAAAGTAGTTTGGGATCTAAATTGACATAAACACACATTACGATTTTATTAGTTTTACATAGTCTTGAGATCAAAACAAAACAATTTGAGATGTCACATAATAAGTTATGAGAACAAGCCTACGCAACAAGGATGCCACATATATTTATTTTATTGAAATTCCATGGAGGTTCTGTATATTATTGTTAATAATTTAAACCATACTCAATAAATATTGATTTATTATTATGTTTTATGATTGAGTATAAAATTACTGTGTTATATTGTCAACAAAAACAGTTATTATATTATTTAGTTGAACTAAGTAGTTGTAATTTCTAATTTAGAAACACCAACATATAATTCTAATTTTATAAATTAAAATAGTTTCAGTAAAATTTAAATGTGTATACTTTGATTTAAAGCAAGGATAGCGTATAACTATTCATAATCATCTAGAAATCCAATAGAAACGATTATTTATGAGGTACAAAGTTATGATATTATAAAGTTACTGCAAGAGGTAGTTTGTAATTTTACTTATATTATTTTAACTAAATATTTCGGGTGAACCTTTAACGTTGGTGATTGATGTTAACTGTCGCTCTTATTCCCTAACTCACAGCCTCACACCTATTTCTAGCGTGAAGCAGTTCCTGCGTTTCAGTAGAAGGGTGTGGTTGCTTACTTTAATATGAGGCGACCACCTTAGTCGTCGGGAGTAGCTACGCATCTGTGATTGACTTAAGATAGAACACCTGTCCTATATGAAGTTGCTTGCAGATGTCCATAACGGCAGTGACCACTTACTATCAGATGGACTGCATGCTCGTTAGCTACTTCAATAAAAAAAAACTCAAGGGCCACGCAACAGTCGCTTGTAGGGTAATTTGCATCTCAACGTCACGACCGTCAGCGTTGAGCGTTAAAAGGAAATATTTATATGAGACGGATCTTATAACTCCAGGATTTTTCGCTGCAAAGTCAACGATTTTTCTCAAATTTTAAATGACGCTTAAAACGAATATTTCAAGGCCCTCGGGTGCATTAAAGCTTTGAGTTCATATTGTGTAAATTATATCCATAACAGAACATGCACTTGGACTTACATCAATGACTGAAGTATAAATGTTATAAAAATATCTTACGAAACCCTAAATATTTGAGATTATATTAAGATTGTTAAAGTATGATACGTGGCGGAAGATCGATAATCTTTTTCTACATAATGTTCCTAATACTAGGTCCATGGGCGCGGTTAATGGCGTAATATATTACACATAGATCCAAATAAGCTTTTCAATGCCATCTTAACAAACTCAAAATGTAAATTAGATTATCTACGAATTCGGGGGCAGTATCTATGGTCTTGCAATAAGTAGTCCATTTACGAATTTGATCACTCTATAAAAACATTCGGTAGGAGGATGGGTCTATCATTGTTTCTTTGGCACTTGAGTCCTGCGAACTTTTAGAAATATGAAGACTGCTTTGGTAAGTACTACCGTTAAATGTTGTTAATCGAAGAAATTAGATTACTTCCCTCATTTTTTTACCTTAATAAAAATTATTCCTGACTCAGATTTCACAAGGATCCTAAAATTGATTTATAAATTTTAAATATTTTTTCTTCCGAATGAAATTAAAATTATGGCCGAATTTATATAGTTATTGTTAAGTTTCAAATTAATTAACATGTCTATACATAACGTATAAATAACGTATTTCAGAGAGGAAGATAAGGTGTTTATCCCAATAATTACCATTGATGCGTTACACATTCTATTGGTGTTAGAGGTTTTCTAGTTCGTGTAAAATAAAGAAACTTGTACCTAAATGTATAGCAATTATGAATATAAACAATGCCTTTTATCAATTTCCACAGATAACCGTTCTAGTGCTTGCACTCATAGAACTGTCTCAAGCTAATGATGATGGAAAATATGATCCAGCGAAGTACGGAGATGACGGCAAATACCGCGGTGTGCAAAGCGGACAGTACTACGACAGAAACAGGAATTACCATGGAAGAGACAACTCGTTCTACCGATACAATCCTTATTATTCCCAACAGTACTATAAGAACTTGAGTCCTTATCAACAGGTGTTCAACAGGTATTTATTATTTTTATATGTATTGATTGATATGAAGTTATACTATATTTATTACTAGCATTAAGCTGTTCTAAATAATTTAATAATGTGTGATAAGAACTTGAGTACTTATCAACAGGTGTTGAACAGGTATTTATTATTTTTTATATGTATTGATTCATATGAAGTTACACTACATTACTACTAGCGTTAAGCTGTTCTTGCGTTTCGGTGGAAGGGTGTGGTTGCCGGCTCACTTGCATATGATGCGATCATCTTAGTCCTTGGTATTTGCAACGCATTTGTGATCGTCTTCAGATTGAACCCTTGTTCTATGTGAATGTATGGGCGGCAATCACCACTTACCACCAGGTGAGCTGCATGATCGTTTGTTACTTCAATCTGATAATAAAAAATAGTAAGTCTAAGTTGAATTATCCGATATTTTAAAGCAGGTTACAGTAATACATACTGTGCGTATAAATAGATGCCATCGCAATCGAATCGTGATGACAGTTAAACACTTTTTAGTTAGTAGTCTCATTTAATACTTCATTAAGTAAATTCTCAACTTAACGTAACAAAATTATGTCATAGATAGAAAGAATACATATATGTATATATTTAAAGTGATATATACTCATGATTGTAATTCTAATTAAAATACTCCAAAATTTACTAAGTTTATTGACATCCCTGGCTGGGTTTTAGTAAGGGAATGGTTACAAAATGTGATATTAATTATAAATTATGAGCTCATGAAATTAAACTATTGTTGAGTAATTATTTCTTTGCAGAAATTAGTCTGATAAAGCATACATATTTTCACTCTCAGGTTAAAGGGAAGATCCTACAAATTATAACATTTACGACTGTTGTAAGGTACATAAAACGCATTTGTAGTAAATGGTTTAATGCTATCGTTAAATGTTTAACATTGCTGTTTACAGAATTGAACAAGAGGCCAGTGTAACCTCTCGCCCACCAGCGGTCGTTTCTACTGCTCGTCCTATTACCTACACCACTCCTTTAAGCGTCGTGCCCATTTATAGAGATCAATACAACGAACGTTACGCTCGAATTGTATCTCAAGAGAGTGATGCAGATGACAACAGCTACCATTACAAATATTTGACTGAAAATGGAATAAGCGCGGACGAGAGTGGTGTTGTTGATACCGTGAACGGTGGTACCAGAGTCACCGGTTTCTACGAATACGTTGGGGATGATGGTTTGACATACAGGGTTGACTACGTCGCCGATGAAAACGGATTCCAGCCCAAAGGAGCTCACCTTCCTTAGTTTTATATCGAGGCTTTAAATATTTTTTAGTATTTAATACAACGGCTGCCCCTTTATGATTACGACAAATATCGAACCACAACCAAGTTTTGAATAAATTTCATTGTATATGATGATTCTTTACATTAAAAGTGATTGAAATTAACTAAGATTTATTCAAAATAGGATTAAGTGGTGAAATGTATTAACGTATTATATGTATATTTAATATAATGAAATATAGTATATTTTTATTAAGTGTAGTTTTATACTGTTATATTTAATTTATGATTATCCTTGTATCCTCCAAATGCAATATCTAGAAACGTGTATTACACAAGGCAACCACTTCATATAATGTTTGGAGTTATTGGTTTTTGATGTCCTTGCCAATATATTTTATAGCATCGCATGTGGGAGCACAAAATTTATTTGATGAGCTTAACTAAATGTTCAGGTTGGCAACAATAAACCGATAAAATTTGGACACGAATAAACTCAAGGATATACAGCGCGTTTCTTAAAATCCCGAATCATAAACGCAAAGGTATTAACTTTTTATTTTTCAATCGAACAGGACCTTGTTGATTTTTGGTCAATAATTTATGGCAGCTTTAAAACCAGTCGTTTGAAAATAAATTACTGACAGTTTATCGAACTTTACATATTATTTCATTATCCTTACTCATTTAATAAGGTACAATAACGGTATGGTAACTTTTAAAATGACTCATATAAACTTAGCTCTTACATTTTAAAACAATTCTTATTAAAATCAATAGGTACTCATTTTGTTTTCATTTATGTCCGATTTGGACTTGATAACAATAGCCGTGATATGTTATAAACTCTTATTTTTAAAGGTCGTAGAAATCTTTGTGCTTCGAGTACGGAAGTACCACTGCCTACAAGACCTATTTACCTTATAGCAAGAGTGTTAAGCAATGCTGCTTTTAGGAAAACATAATTATCCGAGGCATTTCAACTTTGCCCTCAGGACCAGTTGTCCTCGGGTAAGACTGATCGTAAAGGGTTTGAATTGCTTCGATAAAAGGATAGTAACGGCCGTGTCGCCTTTTCGCTCGACTTGGCGGGGGCACTGCCCTGTCTCCAGATCTTTTCCGGAAGTGATTACAGATGTACATGGGCGGCAGTAGCCACTTACTATCAGGGTGGCAGGCTTGGTTGCTAATTCTGTATGATAAAAAAATCTACATTTGTGTAATGGAACGAGAAAAATAAACAATATAGTAATCAAATCTGTATAAGACATGAATCTTATCTGAATCCAATTATGCATGTAGTGTTACTATTATGGACTACATCCATGTAACAAACATTGAAGTAGTCCATAATAGTAACGGTATTAGATTCTATGTATTATGATGACTATTATGACTTAAATGCATGTTTTATTTCGTAACGTACGAGTACATTACGGTAAGTATGTCATCATTTATCACGCACCCATTTAATTTAAATGCAGCATTACACTGCTTCGATAATAATATAAGAATACATATAAAATTCGGCTCTGTCCGATGAATTTAAGCTCCAATTAAGTCTTCTGTAACCCATTACATCGTTCATGAAATGAAATGAAATCCCCCTAAAAATATATCTTTTAAAGAGCAGAAAATTACCAAAAAAATTAATTAATTTACGGATTTCTTTGTTGTTTTACTTATTACAGGAAGTAAGAACGTAGGAACATCTGATGTTCCTACGTTGGCTTTTTATTGTTTAAATTAGCTATGATCGACCTAACGGATAGTAGCCATCGGCGCCTATGGATATGTGCAACACGACAGTAATTGCCAATACGTCGCTGATTTTGATTATTCCACGTTTTGTTTTTGAAGAGCTCCTGTCATAGTTCTCAGGGAATATCTCAGAAAAAAGTTAATTATACATGACCCAAAACATCAACGTTCGTCGGAAAAAGGAACGTGCTAACCAGACCCAACTAAGTCAATCTGGAGGTGACTGACCTCATGTCTTGATCATGACTGTTCAGGAATCATTCTGACGTCTGTCTGATGTGGGCACGAGGACGAATAGTTCCTTGTTAATACTAACTATTGTAAATCTGTTAAAACAAAAATGGAGTACCTATGTTCCCCCGTAGGCCTAATACTTACTTACCTATTTGGAACGCGCGTTTCTGTACGGATAGTGGTGGTATTGGAGTTTACCTGCCCAGAGATGTGAGCGAAGAAGTCTCAGGGATTTCGTCTATGCCTTCTTAAACAGAAAGAGTTGCTTCATGGTAAAGTACTATTACTTAGTTCGATCTGTTCACGATTCTCAGCTCCTTATGTTGATATTCCCACCAAGCGGCAATTGGCCATTGCCAATGGCAATTGCAATAAGTTCAGACACTTTAGTTAATCTTGTTAAGTTATCGTTTGTGGTTTGACTTCGATGGTACTACGCCAGACCTTTTTCTGTATAATAAATCAGTATAAAAGCGCTGCTGATATTATCATTAAAAGGGTGTGGTACATATATGGCGATGTAATGCAATGTATGTAATATATGGGCGAAAACATCAACGTGGTCATGTCATCGAGTCAAACTACAGAGCAAATTCACATCCAGTAAGTTAGCTAATAGATAGTTAACGATGAACCTTTAATAAATGATTTTAACTAAATGATTTTAACCAACTTCCCAAGGGAAAGAGGTTGTCTATTCGTCACGTATATCTTTATTTTATAGTATGATAATATGTATGTTATAATAACACTATACAGAAGTGAATTCTATAAAGTTCTCACAGGAAATAAATAAACGGTAATAGATGCTGACAACTACTTTTTTGTGACTTAGGTACTTTAATATACAGTAAGAATCATAATTGCATATCCGGGGTCATTAAACTGATACATTATTTAAATTATAAATTAATCGTTATTCCCGGCTGACGTTTTAGATAAAGCTTGTTTTTGATAAAAGTAACAAAAAACCTGTTTGACCTCTGAACCACGGTAACGACTTGATATCCTCTGACAGTAACAAATTGAAAATTAATGGCGATTAACGGTAAACTTCGGTTATGAGGGTTCAGTCCGAGCATTGATCTTGAATATTTAAAATAAAAGATCCCTTAAAACATCCAAGAATTTGCCTCTGCAATACTTATTGCCGATATAATATTTATTGATATCGATTTTATTCTTTTGCTTTTTGTCCAAACCCTCTTCAACGGTAGCAATATTATGTTAATGCGTATACTTTTACTCATATAAGTAAAATTCCAAGTTAAGGTTTCGGAAAAAATTAAGGAAGTAAATTTAAATACCGAGATCTTTGTAATAAAGTTTATAGCAAAAATCTGTATTTATAATTTTCGGTACGTATGTTTGTTACTATGTTTGTTTATATTGCTTCCAATGTTTTGAAATATGTTATAAGTAGGTACTGGTACCGTATTAGGTTTAATGAGAGCCAAGTATTTAAAAAGAATAGAATTTTAACACACGATTCTTATATTAAAAGAACCCATACATCAATACATAAAATAAAAATATAAGTTTCGGGTGTTTGTACATCGCATATACTTGCAAGTAAAATAATAAGAATAGTTATTTCTACGTATATATTTTACTATTTTTGCATGTATTTTTGCCATCACAAGTTATTAGAAATTAAAATTGTTTTATAAACGCGGGTGAAACCGTGAGGTACACCTAGTAGAACAAAGTACCTACTGGCTTTGGCGCTTTGCGATTAAGCTCCGCTTAACCGCAAAGCACTTTTTTTTTTTTGGTCAAATGAGGAGTTGTTGTTGGCCATATTGGCCTTTACAGCTTCACCGGAGGTATTTATGGCT
>DWPF01000576.1:0-10713 GCA_018251575.1 Cecropterus bathyllus | reverse complement strand
AAATCTTTTACCGAAGTGATTTTCTAATTTTCCTTAAATAGGTCAAAATCCTTTCACATGTGACCCTCTAATAATTATGTAATAATTATAATTTAATAGGGGCAATTGCTGCTTCCAATTTTATAAATGTATTATCAAATTTTAAAAGTTTTTACACATTTTAATCCGACTCCAAAAGAAAAGGGTTACCTATTCGTCAAATATACATATTTATTTGTTTATTATAAAAACAAAAAACACAACTGCTGAATTTGATTTATTTCATTTAACGTTTTGTTTTAAGTTATAAAAAGTCATCCCTTTCCCTTCCTTTTTTCTGTTCACAGGCACCATATTTCAAAATTATATAGCCTATGTCACTACGACAAGTGAGACGATTCCAATGATACGTCACATGCTACAATCTGTCAAGCTGTTTGGGCTGTAGAGCATGCCAAAGAAATGGACATAAATACATGCATAGAAACATATATACGCTCGGAAAACATTACCCTCCTTTTGACGCAGTCAGGTAAAAATGTAAAACACACAAATTTAAATAGTCCTCTTTTAAAATAAATATAATTATTCTATTAACGACATAACATATTTCATAATCTTTACATTTGGACACACGTTCTTTTAATATCGACAAGATCCAGGATTTTGGTTTGTGCGAAGACCAATAGAAGATAGGCCTTAATTTAATGGCGAAGATGAAGAAGGGGGAAATCTTCAAAAAGTACCAGACGCCTTGGACGACGTCGGATTATGTGGAATTTTTGCCAAACTAAAACCCTAACAGCTCCCACTGTCCGTCTATTTAGTAGCATCTTACGACAGGCAGGGGATACCGTAGCCTTCAGATCCCGGAATAGGGACATGTCAGCCCCCTAGCTCCCCTGAATCTGCCGGTGCAGGGATAACATAACATGTACCTAGTAACTTATATACCAGACGATTAAATATTACGATCGCTTAATACGAAATGGCGCTATTGTAGAGATAACTTGTATTGTATAGGTAAAGAAAGTCAACCTTGCAAGGCCATTGCTGAATTCACTCTGGTATTTTTATGCTTAAGCGTCCAGACTGGAACTTATATTCGTTATTTTACTATCAGGTTAAATACAGTTATCTCGGTATCTCCCCTCCCTTTAACTTGACCATCCCTTAGCATAGATGTTAATAATTCTTCAAACTATAGCTTACCGTCAACCCATTATTGTCCCATTGCTGGGCACAGGTCTTCTCTCAGATTGAGAGTTTCAGGCCATAGTCTACCGCGCTGGCCAAGTGCGAATTGGTAGACATCTAAGTATAGCTTATTGCATTAATATGTCCGTGGAGTTAGAGAGTAACAAACAAAATATTTTCCTTGTCGAACTGCCTAATTACCATAAAATCGACTAGTTCTTATTTTACAACATACGCGAAGTCAAGTTGACTGTCAGTGAAAGTGCAAATCCTGTAATTAAGGAGTGCATATAATTTAGGAAAATACAAAATTTGCTACGAAGGCATTTACTAAATGCATCAATAAACTTATTTATTTATATCATGTTTGAAGAGAGCAGTAATAAAATTGTAAGAAGAATCAGAACACGTTCAAATATAGTAAATTAATTCATTTTTATAATAGTGTAGATACCTACTGCGTTTGAATTGGATCATGTAACTACTTCGATTTAGCTGATATTACTTAGTAGCAGTACACAAAGTTTCAAAATCCGATTTGAACTGTACCCATTATCTTAATAATTGATCGTTTTCGGTATTGAATATTCATTTCGGAATAAAAATAACTCAAATCAGACTTACTGTCGACACATTGTTGCAAAGTTGAAACGAGAATTTTATCTGTGTCCTCAATACTCCTCCGCGTGTGAGTCGTAGCGAACGGAGTAACAGTCGTTTGGAAACAAAATTTAATGAAAGTCGCTTAAGCCTCGTTCATATCTACAGACATTGAACGTGGCAGACGCGGGCTGTGGCAGACAAAATAGTATTCTTGTTTGAAATATTTTCTGTACCTACTAACTACGTAACCACACGGCACGCAGCAAACACGGAGCGTAATGTGAAAATATTCGAATGAGAAATATAATGTTGTCACCCAAAATCGTGTAATGAAAACATTTAATATCTTATTGACATCAAAGGTATTTAAGCAAATACAGAACGAACGAAATACCCTACAATCACGAGATTACTTTACCTACCCGCATTCATTAGAAGCGATACAAAGAGTGATTCTGAGAAATTTATCTCAATGCGAGTGGATCGTAAGGCGTTAAGCAGTTGAGGCGTCGGGCGTCGGTGGTCGTCGGCGTCGGTGACACATCGCCGCGTGATTCACGGGCCAAGCTGTGCGAGCAAGAATCCCTGACGTCAGCTCGCGTCCGGGACCTATTCTTGACGTCGTGGGGACGGCCGTTTTATGATCATACATACTTTATTCACTTAATATGTATATTACGTGTGCTCAGGTCGAAATTTAACTATATTCGCATTTTTATTTAATTACATTGACGTTAATAGCATCACATAAGTATTTTTAAGTAATATAGTAAGTGATAGCATTATATTACAAAAAAATTGTAGTTTCTTTAATGTTATTTCATGAAAATTGTTTAAATGTTTGTTAAACGATAATAATAAATAAATAAAGTATGTACAGACATCGAGGCTTATGTAAGAGCGTGGTGGTGTTTGTATAATATATTAAGACATCCAGTTGTAGAAAGATCCTTGCCCAGGATATTTTAAAACAAACTCTTAGTGTAGTGTAATACATAGAAAGTTAAATCCTAGCCAGAAAATTAATTAAGATTTTAGTTTGCGTATTTTTATGTAGTTTATGTTATGTATATTAAACGTGTCTTTGTGACCATGGCAAACGCGTCAAAATAAATTCAATTAAGAATAACAATTTTTCCGAATTTGTTTAGGAGTATGATAAGGATCTCTTGAAAATAAAGACAACAGGAAGAGATAATGGAATATTATTAGGAAATTCAAATGAGTTATGTACTGAAAGTATTATATAACGAAAAAGATTATCAGTTAAAGGATGTAGAGTCACTTGAAGTGATAATGAATGAGTTCTGTATTAACAGACTTAATTTCCATTTTCATACTCATTTTTCTGCTGTCGCACGTTCTACCTGGTGAAGATGTTGATTGGTGAAACCCTATTAAAAATAACTAAAAAATCTATTTTTATTTAATTGTGTGTTTTTTCTTCAAGTATTCTGAATAATCGAAATAACTTATTCATTTTACTACAATAAATCGGTCCCTAATGAAAACGGGTACAAGTCGGAATATTGCCGTAATGATTTCGGATTTAACTCTAAAAAAATCAGTATAAAAAGTCAATTTGGCAAATTATACCCGTTTTCACTGGTGATACAGAAATGTTTTCTTGTTATTTTATTGGGTCAATTCTTTTAATTCAAGTTAAATGTTAATAGTTAATAAATAAAGACTAAAAATAATTAATAAATTAACATTCTCGTAACATTCGGGTATGCGTAACGATGATATCAGAATAGGCCCCTCCAAGCGCCGGTTCACGCCCGTCGCGTTCCGTTCCCCGACCGCAATGTTCCGACTTCTATCTTTTGTGTTCATAACCTCCACATCACCTCGCCACTCGCCTTGCATGCGCCGAATTCGAGTTACGGCGATAAATACTTTATATGAAATGGAACATTGTTTACCTACCTTTCTACGTACCTACAATGATAATTAAAATATAATATTATTGACTGATAACATAGTTCGTTAAAGAAATATGAACTATAAAAATATAGAACTTAAATTAAGCGCCAATGATTCATTGAGAACCGCGTATATTTTATTAATGAGGAACTAAATGTTATAGTGTTGCTTATCAAGCACTAAATATAAAAATCTTATCTTTACTTTTACTTTAAGTATATTTAAAATTAGCTTTATTTTGTACATTAACAATTATTTAATCGGCTGTAACAGGAATCCATAAACCCTTTAAACTTTGGAAATACATTATTAGATAGCCTTTCGATTTTTTTTATTTTCACGTTATTTAGTTCATCTGTATTCATTTTATTATCTTGCGTGTTAGGGTAATAGTAAATTTAATGTAGGCCTAGACTATAATAATTGAATCACTAATTTGGCTTATACCGTTTTTAAACAATATTTTTATCGAAGATCAACAGAGATCGTGTTTAGTTTCCAAAAAAATTTTAATCTGTCCCATATTTAATTTTTAGAACAGAATAGAACCAGCAGAAATAAAATTTTATTACTGTTATTTTTTAGCGTATTTATATTTATAGCACGGTTCGGCTGCAAATGACTTCGGTCACCGACCAATATAAACGCAATTCGGTAACAATATTCGAAAGTTTGCGGTCGGCGACCTAATGTAAAAAAATGTGTTACGCTTGGCCGTATTCGGTCATAACTACCGTTTGAGGACGAAAGGGATGTGAATTGGCTGAACCAAATGCAGGCGATGCATTCGGTGACCGACCTAATTTAAACAAGCGAGATCGGTAACCGATTGCGGGCAACACATTCGGTGATCGATCTAAAGTAAACGCGTCATAAGTCTTATATTACTTCTTCCTAATATTATAAATGCGATGCGAAAGTTTGTGAGAATCTGTGTTTGTTAATTTTTAACGCAAAAACTACTCGTATTTCGCTGAATTTTAGCACACAGATAGATAATGACCTACATTAACACATGGGATACTCATTACCGTAGTGAACGTGACCGAAGCGGACAGAACCGCAGGATAACATAGTTGAATCGTGAATAAATCTAAATAATAAAAACTAAGAAAAATCTTTTTTAAACAGTTGAATTATGTATTGACAACTGAATTTCTGACTAACTAAATTAGGTGCAGGTGCGAAACTTACTTAAACTTATGGTAAAACGGAAATTGTATGGGGACCATTTCAAAAACAAGTGGAGATAAATAAAATGCCAATGAAAAATTCTACATCCATTATATTTCAACGCCATTAGTGGTGATAGTTACAACTAATACATCTTCATTTGAGTTTCAATTTCTTTTTCATTTTTATTTTTACATAGGAATTATTATTATAAACTTATAGGACACATAAACGTTAAATGTCTCTTGAATAACAATCGTCTCTTCGGCACTATTGTAAATGTCATACTGTTAGCCTAGATTGAGACATTGATAGTCAGAATACACTCAATAATATAAAAAGACGCAGACAGGTGAAAAGTGGCACTAAATACTGATTAAATGAACCTATTAGTTCAGTCGAACAAACCGTCAAATTCATCAGTCGTACAAAAATATATATCAAAATTTATCTGATTTTAAAATTTAAGAGCCCACAACATTACTGGTTATGTAAATACCATACCAATTTTGAAATATACAAATGTTTTAATAAAAACAATGTGTAAACTGTTAATATCACAATTATGAGAATTATGTTTCATAGAAACCAAAATGTTCATAGAATTTATGTTCACTGTCAAATACTTTTGATCTCTTGTGTTAGCATAAAAGTCAAAGGATTATTATTGATATAGTTTAAAGTTTTGATAAATACTAATCTAGAATAACCATATCTACGTCTTTTTACTACGATAAGATTAATAGTAAAAAAAAATCAGTCTACATAATGAAGAGATTCACTTCATTCGGTCATGTTGGTTTACAAACTTCGTTACGTCCGTTCCGCTCTTAAAACTAATAAAGGAACACAAATTTAGAACTTATAAATAAAAAAAATAATAATAATACAAAATAGAACCGTGTGCAGGCTTGTGGAAAAATTAAAAACTAAATTAGGTACATGAGTGTACTTCGATATTATAATTTCAATTATTGGAACAAATAATAAAAATTAAAAATTCATTAATTATAATTGAATACTATTATAAAGCTATACAAAAATTAAGTCTTATTTCATCAAATATTGTGTGAAATGCACCATGGTATCGTAAAGAATATAATTATTTATTCAGCACAGCAGTGCTTCACCCAAAGTTTGTTTTTTGTTAGTATAAATGTATAAAATATGCCAGTCTTATAATAAAAACAACTTTGTGCACTCGTCAGCGTATCCTGAATAACTTAAATATGAAAAACCCTCATCATAATTAACTCCGCATCCCATCTCATACCTAATGACTAAACTAAAGGACGATTCACACTTGACGGCGTATCCAAGCCATAAGAAACTCACATTACTTCACGATACAATAAATTAAAACATTCCTAGAAGATATGAACATTGAATAATGTTCATATTTTTACGTCGCGGACGATAGACAACATTTTTGGCACAAGTATAGTTATTATATAAAAGTTTTAATCCGTAACAGAATTTACTGTATCATATAATAACGTACGCATTCACAGAATAAAATAATACTAATACCTAAGAATTTAACATACATATTAAGTATTAATTTGATATTTTAAAAGAGTATCACACCTGTGTTCAATGAAATAATTTTTTTGAAGTTTGCGTACGTAAGTTTTCAATCGCACGGATACACACGGTCTCGCCTGAATCGTCCTATACACAGCACATAGCCATCACCAATAAGCAACAGTCTTCTTGTCATTTCAATATCACAATTGGATCATTTGTAAACCAACGCGGCACCGAACGAAACCAGCTGTTTGGCAGTGTAAATGTAATAAAATCCAGAAAGATAATATACGACAATTAAGATCACAATACAGTTAATACTTACGAATAAAACTTACCTAAGCCAAATTACGACAAGCGGTGACAAATATTGTACACTGCCGGTCCCTTAGGCTTATAACACGCTACCTCATTCCAATTATTGTCAAATAATAATTAATTAATAATATTCTGTACTCGTGTTTAGAATAGGTTTACCTTTCTATGAGATATCTGCTTGGTAGCTCAGCTATGCATGTGTGTATCAAATCCACTAACAGGATTGCTTGATCTTCATTGCTTAGCTTATCTTACTTCATGTGGAAATGGGTTCAAGAAAGAAGTTTTTAATAGGGAAATACGCGAGCTTGGAATTGCTAAATATGAAGCAAACATTTTCATAGGACATGTTGCTCGCATACCTGAATTCAGAGTCGTTACTTAGCTTCGACCACACACCGCTTAGCTACCTCGTACATATCTAGCAGAAAGCAACCAAGTGCAAAATCCACTGAAACCTGCGCTGCTATTGTTCGGTTTAATAACCTGTATTGTGGGTAGCTTTTCAACTATCTGCAACTATTTCAATTGACAGAAAATTGACTCAATTTTTATATTCTCTAATTTTTCGCTCAAGACCTGCGCGTGCATGAAAGTTTTGATGATTAATTGATTTTCAACTTGATTGTACGAACGAATCATCTGTAAGGTACCTAATTTCACTTATTATTTAAATGCGTTAATATGATTTTTTTTATGATATTGATTTTTTTTTCTTGAAATGTTATTAACATTTAAAATCAACATGAACTAGGTTTACTCGGCAAGGCTCTTGAGTTTTTTGTTAGACAAACACTGTTAAATCAGAATAACTTTCAAAATATACATAAAAAAGAAAAGCATGGAAGATAGAGGTAGTCGTGCGAAGCGCTTAAGGATGAGTGTAAAAGTCCACAAAGCACCGAAATTTGGCCCTAATTTAAATAAAATTACTGCTCAACACCACTGCCATCGCGATGGAATGTTCGAATAGATATCATTCCGATCACGTCATAAATACACAATGGAAATGTATAATGATATAAAAAATGCGCGTCCCCGAAGCTTCGAACGCCTTCACCAGAGAGACGTAGACACATTGACTCTTGAAACATCTATGCTCAATTCACATACTCCACAAAATACACTAGTTTTTTCAATACATACGCGCCTCGTGCGATTTGTCGAGAGATGTCTGCGAGAGTGTACGGCAGACTTCGCCCGAAAAATAATACGATAGGAACTACTAAGCTTAGATATTTCAAACGGTATTTTAAAAAATATATACATCATAGGAATCTTCATAGTCATATATTACTATGAATGCGTTCAAAATTCTTTACGACAAGTAGATGATTAAGTGAGTAGGATGCCGTAAGAAATTTTGAACGTAACACACAATATACGTTAGAGATAAAACACATACACACGATACGACATCGCATCACGTCGCGACGTCGTAACGCGAAACGATGTCGCGTCGTGTCGCGACGTGCATCTTAAAAAAACTTTATCGTACGATCTGCGTCACGACAGTAGGAAATGCTACCCTACGATTCATTCTCAAAACTATTCCCACCATTTATGATGGATTCATGATTAAAAAAAAGATGCATTTATTGAGTTTTTTCTGCACTTCGTATTCATGATCTGTCTTCAGCTATGCGATAGTGTCATAGATTTACACGACACGACACCGAATCTACACGTCGCGACGTCGTAAAGCGACGTCGAATAGTATGCATGTACTCCATCCCGTAGTGTGTCCAACAGCTTCGTGGACGATATAATTATTGCTTCAGTTAGGCAATGTACAGAGTCGTCACCGCATTACAGTGAAATTTAAATACACGTATAAACTAGGAAGTGACGTCAGCGTGGAAGCAACCTCAGTCTTGTCATTCGTCTGATGTGAGCCAACAACGCTACGACGACCAGCCATTCCATCTCGCCTCCCACTGAAAACCATGTCAAAGTGTGTTTCAATCTTGTATCATCTGTATACAATGTAATCATTTCACTTATATGTAGTTTTCGCTTCAACGCTTTCGTCACAATGGAATCTTTTGAGGCCATATAAGTCAGGGATTCTCGTGATCGATACAGACTCCTTTGAGAACTGACAACTGAACAATGGTAAAGTTACGATTTTAAAATAATTTGGTTATGGGGGTCCGAGATGCTTTCATTTACTCCTTGACATCCCTGACTGCAAGGCCACTTAGTACTCCAAATAAAAACAATATATTAGAATTCCTCGTAGTTCGACTTCGGTGGCACCACTGCCACACCTTTTCTGCCTAACAACAGCAGTGTTAAGTTTTGCTGTGTCTGAAGATTCTTCACTGAAGATTAGGTAAGTGAGACATATAGGAGGCGCCCGAAACATACTCCTCAGGGGTAGCAACGTATCTGTTGCTGACCTTCGTTCTAGGATTCTATTTTTCTATTTTTCTGGGGTGGATCAGTTAAGTCCTTGTTCCATCAAGGAGGCAGCCACTGGCCCAGAGGGGAGGAAAACCGTGTATATATGTATATGGTGCAGTGATTTTTGCATCTTTAGGGAGCTATCTTCTTTGGCGACGCGAATCGATAGAAATCTAAAGCGTAAGACGTTATTGTACCTCTAAGGGGAGGAGGTAGCTGCCTCCTTTTTCCCCTTGATAAGATACCATTATAATCTGAACACAACATAATTTATGACCATGATAAATGAACAACTTACCTTTGCGGACAGATAATCACATTTCATGAATTTGACACTGATGGTTTTACTGTTAATTTACGATCAAAATGACACATTAGTAATTAAAAATAATAATTTTCGTTTAAACGGCTTGGCCTAATTTGTTATATCAATTTTTTTTTATTTTAATTTCCAATGTTTATCAAATAGGGACGCAATGTTTCCTCGTAAAGTTGTCATGGTAATCGATACAGAATGTTTGTTCAATGTTTCTGTATTGTTCGTATACAACTGGCTAGCGAAAGCTTCAACAATCTTAAAAAAAACATGCTATTTCATTGACATTTGTGTTCCAAAAACGTTTTCCATTCACCTTCAACCATTTTCTCGTTAATTGGATAACATGTAACGATTAAAGCGGTATTTTCGTTGATTATTGTGTTTTCAAGTAGCAAGTAGTCGACGGCCAGTATTATCCTAAAATGGAAGAAGTTAAGAGGAGAGTTAAAGCGACTTGGAGTGACGACTTAAGTTATGATTCTGAGGAAGAACGCGGTACGTTTACAATACAAATATTTTCTTGTTTTTTTTATGGTTCCTGTAAGGTTTTCTTGGTTGTCATTCAAGTGAAACTTAGCACTAGGTGGATCAAGGATTTGGTTTCGAAAGGTCTTCAGATAAGGAGGAAGACATTTTTTATTATTTAGGTTTTGGGAGGACGGGGAGGTCTTGGAAAAAAACTATTAAAAAAATAAAAGTATTAAAAGTATTTAAAAACTTTCATATGTATAAAAATAAAAATGATTTGTAAATTCTTGCAGAGAAAGAACGCATTGCTCAGTTAGAGCGAGAGCTTGCAGAGACACCCATCAAGCCAGTCTACCAGCCCGAGGAGCTGAACAAACTGGTTTCCTACGTTATGGACATGACCACGCTCTACGACCTTCGGGAAGAAGACTGGAACGATGAAGCCAAGAGAGGCATAGAAAATTGGATAACGGAACCGAGAGATTTTATTTTATGCGTCTATTTTAAAGGAGACAGACTCAAGGCTTCTAGTGATATACCTCTATCGCCTGTTTACGACTTGACGTATTTTATTCGACAGCCAGATTATGTCTTTAAAGCCGACACCTTCCACGAGGATGTGGTGTTCGGAACGTTTGTGGATTCTATTGAAGCGAACATGATCCAAGTTCTGGAGCTAGTGTATGCTCCGTTCTTTTTTGGTATCACCGCGTGGCCTGATAGTGAGCACCTATCTGTAGTTTTTTTGTATATAAAATTGAAGTAGTACCGAGCATGCATTTAACCTGACGATAAGT
>DWPF01000575.1:0-10721 GCA_018251575.1 Cecropterus bathyllus | reverse complement strand
TGTCTGTCTGGCCGGGAATCGAACCCGGAACCCACTGCGCGTCAGACCGGCATGGTGACCGCTCCGCCACGCGGGTCAAGTTTAAAACTATAACAGAAATAAACCTTCAAATTATTAATTTTCAGCCGGAATAATCAAAGAAACAACCAAATTAATTGAGTTTACAATAATTTTACGTACCAATAAAATTCCTATCCTAACTTGCTACCTCTACGAAACACCAAAACACTATACTACCAAAACACGTTATACCTATTCATGAAATTCAATAAAGATATTGTGATGGCTGACGGGTATAAAATCCCGACGAAGCTTGGTCTATGCCGGGAAAAAATATCTAGATACGAGCATACCTACATTACCAGCCAATTCAGATTCACTCACCCAAGGTAGATTCACTTTACCCGATGCACTTTTGTATACTTTAGTATTTTACGAGTTACCGTTGTTATAATAAAATCTTACTGCTAACGGAGTTAAAATGAAGGTCGTTGAATTTTGTAATTTTTAGGTTCTAGCCGCGTTACCTCCACGTCTATTTCTACATTAAATCAGTAATATCAAATCCATTAATCTAATTTAAATGGTGATTTAGAGCAGACTAATTATGCTTGACTATAGTTTAATTATAGTTTTCTGGAGTAGCAAAGTGTAATTCTTGTCGTATGTCATAATATATATGTATTCTTGTCGTGACGGCGTTGGACACTGCACGATTATGTTTTCGTTTCCGGCTATACCTTGCAATATACTTTGCAATAATGTGCAAAAACATAAATAATTTTTGTTTTTACGAATCTTAATAAACTGAAGGTTTTGAAGGAGGTAGAACTCTTTGTGGTTCGACTCCGGAAGCACCACCGCCACACCTATTTCTGCCTAATAGTTGTGTAATATGCTGTTTTGTTCTGGGTTGAAGGGTCTGGTAAGGGGAGACATACTTTTCCGAGGCATTCCATCTTAGTCCTCAGAGGTACGTATCTGTGGCTAACTTTAGGTGAGACTCTGATCTCACCTAGGGCTGATTACAGATGTCTATGGGTGGCAGTAGCCACTTTCCATCAGGTGGGCTGCATGCTAGTTTGCTTCTTCTATACTATAAAAAAAAACCTAAATAATTTTAACGTTAGTATCGTTTCCTTCTTTGGCTTGTTTGCGTAATCCAATGCAATGTTAACATTTTATTAGTTCTCTATGGTTATTTGATTTTATTACGCATTACTTAAATTACAACATAAAAATAAACCATACGAAAACCTAACTTTGTGTAAAGCAGCACTCAAAATAAATAAATCTGAGTAATATTTACAGTGTTAGTTATTCCCTATTTAAAAATAGATATGGTTCATTCATTGCCAACATATTTTTACTATTTTTTGTCAGGTAAGATAAATCGTAATTGAATTTTAAAAATCATAAGCCATACAAGTAAATCCAAGTTGACTTCAGTCGCCTGGTTGATTTTCGTTTCATTGTTAGTAGAGCGACCAAAGAGTTAAAATGCTACGTAGAACGATGGCCATACTTTAGTAATGATAATGAAATATCCCATCTTACTACTATTAGTAAGGTTGGGGGAAGACATAAAACGGGTTATAACATAAATGGGTTTTATGTTTTTTAATGATTTTTCTATATAAGTATTTTGCTGTTAAAAAATATAAATATGCACGGGTCTATTAGGAACGGAAGTGCTATTAAATAAATTGTACATTTGTACCACAACTTAATTATGTTGTTTAAATGTTTTATTATATTACAAAGGCTGCAGTAAACATTTAAAATGAAAAAATAGCAATTCACATACTTAAACTGCTTAAATATTCTTTTCTTTGAACAAATCAAAGTTTAATAAAAAAAAGTGTAAATGGTTAATAGTGAAGAAGCTTAAATCCAAGTATTGAAAAATTTAAATGATAATGTCGATTAAATTTTATTAATTTTTTAAAGCTCAACGTTTAGCCGAATTATGATTGTGATTCCGGATCTTACGCTACCTTTGCTTTATTGTCTTTCATACCAAATCGACTACAACCAAAGATGTTTGGTTGTAGTCGATTACATGCCAATATAGTGCTAGTCGCACACTACATTTATTTTACGTGCACAAATTTTAAATTACGTTACTAATATGATAATAGGATATGGATGCTAAATTGCCAATTGAATTACTAACGATCGGATCTTATCAGCCTTAAATTGTCTCAAATTTTTGACTACACTATGCAATTTAATGTTGATCTTTTCAAACTGTTAATGAAATTTTACAGATATGGACACCCCATAAAGAAAACTCAGACAGAACACATAAATTATATTTTTAAGTTTTCAAGAAGTTATCATCTTGAAGATGAAATATATTTTTACACCACGATTTCATAAAATGTAGACGAAATTGATGACAATATATTCTTATTATTCCTTGCATACCTAACCTGACATAGTCAATGATTATAATGATCCTTCAACAGTCTAGCCGTACCGTACCATAGGTATTTATTGTTTATTTGCGACGGTGCATTGGTCAAGGTTATGAGACTTAAAGAAGGTTATGAGACTTAAAGAAAATAAATTTTAAAAATCTTAAATTGTGTATAATGTGCCAGATTTTAATGTTCACTCTTATAGCTTGCTTATCGCAGAGCTCAACGTTTAGCACTTTGACAAGAGCTGGATTTGCTTACTTGAAGCTAGACTGACTGATTATTTTAATGTGAACTGCAAGCTTTGTCGGTCGGCAGACGGTAAACTGTCGGGCCGACCTAATGTGGATGTGCACTAAATTAAACAAACAGATTGTACAAAAAAGGTGAAAAGTTTATGATTATGTTAGAATATTAATAAAAACGCATTTAAAATATAATTCAAAAATGTTTCGTCACAAATAACGTACACTATTAATTATTCTTAATCATGTTATTAAAATAAATATTCAATGTACTTTATACATTTTATTAATGCACATAAAAAATATTTAGGATTTATACGTAATTTTTAATTTGTTAGTAGTAAACAATTAAATATATTTTAAGTAGAGCAAGTCCATTGAACATTGCAAGTATATACGTTTAGTGTAGGGTGGGACGGAGAGACCGAGTAGTGGTAGATAGATGGATGGATAGGCGTCCATCTTGAATTTTACTGAATTTGTGCCGGTTATGTGATAAAAGTGTATTTTATAGATCGGACTAAACGTTATTTGTTAATTTTCAAGAATTTTATGTATGCTTAAATTATTTATTGTTTGAAATAAGATTAACTGCAGTAATGTGTTAGGTATGGCTATGGGCTTGATTCATTTGATCATTTGACGAATAATGGCGTGCGTTTTTCTCTTGAATACTTTCAAATTTTATTTCATGTCATCAAGTCTCGAATAACTGCGTGTAGTTCGTATTATCAATTTCATTATATCCATAAGTAATGTTATGCGTAGTTGTGTTTCCCATTTAAATTGATTTAGTGTATTATTGGATCATTGAGTTGGATGTCGTTTTTAGGTTATACATCAATACAAGTGACTCGTAATCGTTCATAATCGCTAGTAATGAATTCAAGTGACAAACCAAATGGTCAAAATTCTAATAGTTCAGTGGTGTTGTGAATGCTGAAAGTGACGTCGAAAATATTTTTATTCACAGTATCATTACTCAAGACATATGCGATTTCCGGTAAGAGTATCGTCGATAAAAACTTAGGTTGGCAAAGGTATAATACGATGGCTGTACCTAGTAGAGCAAGGGTATATGCCGACGTGAACTCACAGCAACAACGGGAGTATTGGGACTATGAAAGCTATGTGGTGGACTGGGGTAATCAGGAAGACTATCAGTTAGTCCGCAAGCTTGGCCGCGGGAAATACAGTGAAGTATTTGAGGCAATAAATATCACAAATAATGAGAAGTGTGTAGTAAAAATATTGAAGGTGAGTACAAAGCTTTGTTACATTACTATAGTATGGCATGCTTGACTTTGTGGGTGTTGTGGGGAATAGCTGAGATAATCGCATTAGTTACTGTGTATAAGCTATACACATGGTATATTTTTGCAAACTGCATTTGGGTGACAATACCCCACAATTTTTAAACAGCTTATAAATGTTTCAGCCGGTTAAAAAGAAGAAGATAAAAAGAGAAATAAAGATATTAGAAAACTTAAGAGGAGGCACAAATATTATCACGTTACAAGCTGTAGTCAAGGATCCAGTATCTCGTACTCCGGCACTTATTTTCGAACATGTTAACAACACTGACTTTAAACAACTGTATCAAACCCTGTCAGATTATGATATAAGGTACCATATTGGTTTTATTTGTTTTTTTTTTTATATGTGTAAATTAGTCACTTTAGAATGAAATGCATTTAATGGTTTTTTTATGCTATTCCAGGTATTATTTGTATGAACTTCTGAAGGCATTAGATTATTGCCACAGTATGGGCATCATGCATAGAGATGTTAAGCCTCATAATGTAATGATTGATCATGATAACAGAAAATTGCGCCTTATTGACTGGGGATTAGCTGAATTCTATCATCCAGGTCAAGAGTATAATGTTCGTGTTGCATCTAGGTACTTTAAGGTCTGTATAAAGTTTTTGTAACATGCCCTTTGAAATTTTTGCTTTTTGTGCACATTGTGCATATTTTGATGATATTGTAGTAAATTGTACTTGTTCTTTAAGTAAATGAAGCTATTGTTATTCTATTTATGTGAAAGTCTTGTCTAAAACATTGTGAATAGATTACAAAAATTGTCAATACACATAACATTATCAAAAACTGTTTATTATGTTATGCGGTAGTTTCTTCAATTTTATTTTTTTGTATATCTATGGTCTGTTCTTTTATGTTATCCACTTAATTTTTTTCTAAGTGTCATGTATGTTTTTTTAGGGTCCCGAGCTCTTGGTGGACTATCAAATGTATGACTACTCATTGGATATGTGGTCATTGGGATGTATGTTGGCATCTATGATCTTCCGTAAAGAGCCATTCTTCCATGGTCACGATAATTACGACCAGCTTGTACGTATAGCCAAAGTGCTGGGCACTGAGGAACTGTTTGAATACTTGGATAAATACCATATAGAATTGGATCCCCGGTTTAACGATATTCTTGGAAGGTGAGAATCTTCTTTCACATCTTGTATTTATTTGAATTATCATAAACTAAATATGACAAGCTAATATTGTTTGTATTGTAACATGTCAATCTTATGAAATATCCTTTCTGTTAACTTATGTAACACATTTTATGAAATATAGAGTTTACACATTAGTATATGACGTAATTAGATAAAGTGATGATTATATCATTTACAAGACGTTAATAGAATATTGAATATGTTTTAATGCTGACAAATGTATGGTTTCCTTACTAGTATATATATGCTGATGGTAACATGTCATTACCCGCAACTGTCACAATCATTGCATAAAACTAATATTTTTTGCTTCCAGGCATTCACGCAAACGATGGGAACGTTTTGTACATTCAGAGAATCAGCATCTGGTATCAACAGAAGCTTTAGACTTTCTTGATCGCCTGCTACGCTACGATCACTATGAGCGTTACACTGCTCGTGAAGCTATGGATCATCCGTATTTCTGTTAGTAGTGCTTTTTATTTCTAACAAACTTATATATATGAGATGAAAATGTATCATTCAGACTTAGACTAAAATGATATTTCTATTTATTGTCCTTATAAGGCTGTTCACGTAAAACAATGGGATCTGTGATGTCTATCAACAGGCATATCCATGTAAAGCAAATTGAATTCTAGTTCTTTGGTCTTCTTATAACATAACTCATTATGTCAAACAAGAAATTATAAAATATAAAATGAATAATATTGAGAAGTACTCTAAAAGTGAAGGGTCATAAAAGTTAACTGTTTACATCATAGTTTTCTGTGACTACTTCAATTACATTTTATATACTGTTCCATTATGATGGCATTGTAAGTAGATTGTAAAGTAACATACATCTTCAAATAAATCATTCATTTATTATAATGCATTAACAAAGCTAATTGTTTGAATAGTTGTGTATGTAGACTTGAAATTATTCATTCTTTATTATTCAATCTCATATGGATTATCTTAACATGTTTCTATTTATTAATCATAAAGTATTTCCATATATGGAGTTGTGTAACCTCAAGGTCTTTCCTAATTTGATACATTTAAAACATATACGTTTGATTGTATTGTGGTACCTACAATACTGCTCTATTTTAGTTATTTTTATTATATTATTTGCTTGTTGTATTCTGTAACAGTTGGTTCTAAACATAGTGAAAACAAAATCTACATCCATAAGTATGAACATCTGCATACCATTAATTTTAATATAGTGTTTTTTCTTGTAATACACTACTATTTTTTGTTATCAAACTTAGTTTTGAGTGATATGTTTCAAATTAGGCAACACTAATTTAGATAATTTCATATTCCATCTCATAATCCTTTTTATAACCTTCAAAATTGATGTTTTAATAGTTATCTATCACATTTACACAGCAGATAAAAGTAAGACACAATAAGTTACAATTATTCAGGTAACACAATTTTTTTTTCAGACCCCATTGTAAAAGAACAAGGCCGGATGGTGTCCTCTAACTCTCCAACACCAAATGCACTACAAGGACCAATTAATGCGGCAGAATAACTGTTACAACATTCAGTAATGCTATTTGCAGCACCATATATGAATATTTACTTGTACGAGATTCAGGAAGAGATCCATAAGAATGAAAGGTGACAAAACAATAGAGCGGCTAGCCCAATGGGGGAACCTCTGCAGGGGACATGAGGAAGAGAATAATAATCTCCATTCAACCGACAGTTTCATCTCAATTCCACAATGATAAATAACTGGAAGTATCATTTGGAAAGACAATATATTTTAGTGTTTAATGTTAGCAAAAATCCGGTTTGTTCATTGTTTTAAGTGTTTTATCTCAGCTAAAAGTCCGTGAAAATGTATTCAAACTGTTACTTTCAAGTATTTTATGATGGGTTTAGAATTTTAACATAAAAATTCAGCATCCATCTTTTTATGTGAAGTTCAATATTATTATTGAGATAAAAACATTTCGAGTTTCATTGCACTTGATCTTTTGCATTTATTAACCTATGGTATTGATATTGTAATTACTTGTATGATATACCGATAACACCTGCATACCATACGCGAAATCTGGTTTGCTAGTTTCGTTGGTACATGAATTAAAATTTTGTATTTATGTAATAAAAGTGTAGATATATGTGATAAATACAAAATTTTAAGACATAATTGTTTCTTTTCTTATATGATTTGTTAAGAACACCAGTAAAATTTAATTACTAGAAATGTCAAATAAAAATATTGCTTCTATTAGTATATTTTTAGTAAGTTATGTTAGTTGTCCTTAATCCATTTAATATAGTTAAAATCAAGTCAATCTTCATTAAAGGTGGGACTCATAATTTATTTTTAGTGTGATAACTCAAAGTTGTTGCATCAAAATTTCCTTAATAAACAGACTAACTTTGCCTGGTATGTTTTGGATTATTTGTGTTAAACTTAAACAATTTTTGTAGTTATAATAAGTTAAAATAAAAAATTCGCAAAAGAAAATATGTATGCATATGCCAAATGCAACCATGTTTTTCTTTATCAAAATATGAGAAAAGAAAAAGCTGTAATAATTTCACATTATATCACTTGTCTAAAAATCGATTCAATATGCTCTCGCATTTGGGAGTTTGTCTAATGCCATGAAAGTAATTTTGCTGTCGCTATATATTTTATAACGTATAAAGTAAAAATATTATACTTACTAACATGAAGTATTATATACAGATAGTAAATATGGCAATAATTTATAATTACTATCATAAAGTATTGTGATAGTGATTATGCTCGATAACTTTAATGGATTCTGGAGCCTCTGGACATGTACAATTAAAAATACTGTGTGTACGTCTGTTGGTCCATCTAGCGAATTAACTGATTTAGATAAAATTCAATATGTTGAATTAAATTTTTTTAGAAAGTTCTTTAATTTTTTTGTTTTTTTTTGTGAACTTTTAAAAATCAATTACCTGTATATTCATTTTTGGTGGACTACTCCCGTGCATTGACACACTACTACTAGTGATAATGATATAAGATACATAACATCATTGATTCCAGACCACAAATATAATAGTAAAAACAATTTATGGTAATTTTTAATTGAGGTATCTACTTATATTGTTGGCTCTTGAGTTTATATTAACGTAGTGTCATGAAAATGTTAATAACAATCAGACTGCTATATATATATTTTAATAATGCTAGAACTTTTAAAATATATTTACTTCAGCTGATATTAAGTGGAAATTAGTACATACATTTACAACCCAGTAATAAAATTGGCATTGTCTTGTCTGATTACTTGTCCCACGCAGTTTATTTAGAACAGTGGGTAACAGAGAACAGCATAACCTTTTTGAGAGTACTCCACATGTATAAGGGTGGGCCGCAGTCGGATGTGGTCTCTGGCCAGAACAGAACAATCAATAGAAATTGTGGGCAAAAAAACTGCCACCAAGAATACATACTAGGAGAGTCCGCTGGCCACAAGAGGAAGTCTAAGGCAGATCATGCGAGCCCGCAACGGAAGGTTATCGGGTTGCGACCGCTGAGTTAGATTATTAAATGAAAAAGTCGATGCCATTAGCATAGGCAGGGAATGTTATGGATGAAAAGTAGTTTGAAAGTTTTTTTTTTACTGTCAATATTACGAAAATAATTGGTATACACACTTCCCCCTTTGATAAATTCCAAGATGATAGCATGGCTACCAAGAAGTAAAGCGAGCGAAAGGAAGAACAGCTTAAAATAATTTAAAAATACCTATTGTAGTAAACGACATCTTGAAATTTGCAACATGATTCCTTGATTTAAGATTCGTTACAAAGCTTTTCGTATTTTGCAAATTTCATAATATCTAGACCATTCAAGTATATTTATAAAAAAAATTAGCTTTTCTAATTTTATTACATTTTCATTTTATATTTATGTACTTATTATTGAGATTTATTGAATTTACGCATTTGTGATTAACTTCAATGTCTTAGCATTACCAGTAATATTACCTATTAGAGAATTGAACTGTTTCTAAAAAAAAAACATCTGCATATAAAACCAATTACAACTACAAAAAGACTTTCTAAATATTTATCACTATTCATTTTGAACGCTCCTTGAAGCAATGTGTTGGTTATAGGATTGAGACACTTATAGACTCTGACACAGCCACACATGTATTGAGGAGCTGCTAGTGCACAAGACGCGCTGCAGGTATAATGCCGGTTACGTAAGAATTAGTTATTATTTCTGCTTCGCAAGGAAGCAATAGTTCACCACGCATATCTCACGTGTAAGTACACTATACGCAATAATCAGCTAGTAGGTATATTTGTGAAGTAGCAATGTTAACTGATGTTGGATGTTTGCTAATGCACTCCGCATTTCTGAGGGATATCAGTCAATAGTATGGATGATTAATTCCAATGACTGTAGACTTAACATGCATATGACCTATACAAAAGCGGTGCGGTGCCGTAACATAACTGTAATGCTTTTAATGTTACAGCACTGCATCGCAAATCGTTCCGTACCGTCAGGACACCGTTTTTTAAGCAAACGTAGCGCGTTGCAAATATATACCAAGCGTCTGACGGTGTAGTCGAGTTTAGCGGTTGGGCAGCGCACATCAAACTGATCCATCCCAAA
The DNA here is from genome assembly GCA_018251575.1 of Cecropterus bathyllus. Taxonomy (NCBI): domain Eukaryota; kingdom Metazoa; phylum Arthropoda; class Insecta; order Lepidoptera; family Hesperiidae; genus Cecropterus; species Cecropterus bathyllus. Next base: position 952 of record DWPF01000575.1, on the reverse strand, counting down.
CGAAAGACCCTTTTTGGTGTGCGTTACTTCAACAAGAAAGTAAGCTAGAGTGATATGAGTGGGACATATAGTCGCGATTCTGTAAAACGTTATCGCAGCAGGAAACGCAATATCTCGAAAACCTGAAGACGCACAAATTATATTTTTAGTGCACAAAGTTAAGTTCTCTGCTCATGCGCAATTTTCTTTTAGAACTTTCCTGCTGGAGCAACGTTACCCCAGCAGGACTCGTTTTTTTTCGTTTATTTGCAAAACGACAACTTGTACAATTTTTTTATTCGGCGCACATTTACAGCAGAATGAGCACTAATTATATGTCCCACTTATATCACTGTAGGTGCTACTTTCTTGCTGGGGTAACGCACAGTTTTTTTTACCGTCCCGCTAGGGGCCTTCAATTTTGTGCTTCAGCTAGCGCAAGACTAGCGATTACCCAAAGTATTTAAGACGTGTAGATGTCCTAAGAATATAACTCGTCTTTTTAACGAGCAATAAAGAATGTTTATATGCAAATATGTCGTGCTTGGATATAACAAGTGTAGTAACAATCCACGTTCAGAGGTTGATCCATGAATTTGAACAAGATACCTGGAGAGGATTTCAAGATATGTTAAACCTTAAAGTAACTTGCCGCACTTTTACTCTTTTGCTCCTTAGAGGGATGTGGGATAGCTCCTGATGGGATTTACGTCAATAGTCACTGCGCCTGGCAGTTGTGTTAGTATAGGCATGGTACCAGGTGTAGATGTTACACAGGAAGATGCTGCTGCCCATTTCCTGGATTCTGTGATATCGTCGCCTCCTACAAGGATTTTGCCCTTTCGTCGCATCCACGGGAATAGAGTCGTGCAATTCAGAACCGACACAATGGGGCGCACAAGTTCTAGGAACCCACGCTTCTTTATTGAAAAAAAAAACACTTCAAACGTCAGCCAAAATCTCTACATACGGA
>DWPF01000574.1:0-10728 GCA_018251575.1 Cecropterus bathyllus | reverse complement strand
GGCCGAGTTTCAACCATTTCGCTATCACTGCTCGCATAGATATGCATAGATTAGGATTATAATGGTATAATGACCGCTGCTTTATATAAGCCACGGAACTTGTATCAAGAGCATTCCCCTATCTCTGCCAGAGGGAGTTTAATGTGGCAGTTGGTGAAAAAAACCTTGGTAATCCCTGAATTTTTTTCTCACCTTAAGGATAGGAGGGTGTCCGGAATAAATAGACCAGTCCAAATGTTTGAAGAAATGTTCCCATTCTCAACTTAATATTATGTCCATTTAAAATTTATACATTTCCAAAAAATGCTTATTAATATTTATTTCTGTTGTGTTACTATATACCTAATATGTTATGTTCTATCTCAATTTTCTATTATGCAAAAAAAAATCTTTCACAGAGTGAGTGCCGGATCACAGAGTGTAGAACACATTCACCCATTGTAAAATGGTTATTTAAATACAAAAACCTTAATATGCCAACTCACCAACGACTCAGTACTAGTTAATGATTGGTTCAGAATCATGTACAAGCCTAACAAACTCATATTATTTTTACATAGATCTGATGGATAATTGCAACATTAAAAACTTACAGTACAAACCAGTGCCCTTAAACAAGTTAACCTGACTGAATGACTTATATAAATTTCATAGGATTTTTTAGTGTATTTAATACCTAATATACTGCTGCAATTCATGAAGTCCTATTATTAATTAAAATGCCCATCCAAAAGTGAGCTGTGCTTAATAAGGCTCGTACCGATATACCTTGATTTATGATTAACCATTATTGGACATGGATGGCTTAGGCATGGCACATTCTCCAACACGCTGTTCCAATGCAAATGGAGAATGGGTTAATGAATCTGGATCGGGTGTTTTCAAACCACCCTTAAGGCATCTAAACTAAAAAAGATGCCGTTCAACGCCTGCAAATATTATGCAAACATTGGCATAATTTTTGTAGCAAGCGCAATTTGTTGTATGTCAGCCAAAATCTACTTAATAAATTCATAATCATCATTAAATGATGTGGCCTACTAGTATCTAGGATCTTATGTTAATATTAAATTTCAAGCTAAAAACGATTATGTATAATGTACGAAACTATTCTAAGATTAGGGTCATTGATTTTATGTGAATAACTTAAATTCGTAATTTATCCAGATACAACAAATTCGCTTTCCCACGTCGATATTTTCGTACAAATTTTCAAAACATAACCTCTAAAGTACCTTGATACTGCGCGAATCGCTGCCGATTCCTTTCTTCTAGTTCTCGTTCCTGTTCTATTTTCTTCTCTTTCTTTTCTTCTTCTCTCTTCTTAACAAGCTCCGCTTGACCCACGGGTATGATATTCATTGTTTTTGTTAAAGCCGCTTCAAATTGTTGGATATTTTCGTACATTGGAGCACTTTGTACAGGCACTTTCGTCTTGTCAGAATATAAAGCTTTCATAGGATCGAAATTAGAACTACATGCACTGGTTTCCGACTCCGAAGTTGAGGAATCTTCAGACATCGCGAATTATTAGCAATATTTTTATCAACAAAACATAAACACTGAGCGAGACGTAGGTGTCACTGTCAAACTGTTGAAGTTTGACTTTCAAAGTCAGCCATATAAAGTTACGTTCCGATACGCGCTATAATTATTGCAAAAGATGTTACAGTAAGGCGATATTCTTATATCATTTTTTAAATCAATTAAACTGGAAGATAATATTTTTAATTACTGAATTTTATAAATACTGTACTTAAAAAAAGGCATACTAATATTAGGTATAATATTAGTATGCCTTAGTATGTTCGTACGTAAAGGTATTTACGTACGAACATAAAAATGGAACGTTACATAACTAGATAGGCGCGATTATTTGAACAGTTTGTTTCATAAATTTTTGAGTATATCGTTTACCACCAATTATTCTATTTTGTATTAAGTCTCAAGTTACCTCGATAAAATTAATAAATTGCAATTAATAATGATTGATAGAACGTATTTTTTTATATTGACATTGCAGTCATAGCGATCTCGTGATAAAATGTTGAAGGCTCTTCCTTAATCAGCTATGTATTTATAATTAATTATTGCTATTCAATTCATGAAAAAAATGTAGGTGCGTTATTCAACTAGACCAATTAAACTAATTATTTTTAACAAGTGTTTATTTATGTTCTTGGTGTACACCGATTTATACAATTACTATTTTTAAGAACAGGTTAATATTATATTAATAAATAAAGTATTTTTCATCAATAAGCATTGATACTTACATAATTTTTAATAATCATTATGTAATATATATTGATAATTACCACTTTGCGACTTTTCACTAGGACAATGATGACATGACAATGGAATTTCAATTTGAAAATATAAAAAAAATATTATTGCCAGATTATATATTATGAAAAGAAAATCGCAACATTCAAATATATTTTTGTATACACACCCACACTATCAAAATTGAATCTAAATATTGATGTCACTTAAATAAATAATTTGTATAAATAACACATTATAGAAGTAGAACTCGCTGCCAACGTCGCGATAGCGTAACAGCAAGGTCTTCATAGCAATAACAAGCAATAGGAAGTAAACGAATCAAGGCCGGTTCTCTCAGTACATTAATCTCTATATATAAAACACAAAGATATTGCATACGTCTAGATGGAGCGTCAGATCAAAACAAGCTGAAACTTAAGTTACTTTTCGTACTATAATTATCCATGACTCTATCCATACGACGCACATTAATATTACGCACAAATAATCAAAAAAACATCTATTTTTTCTCATCTGGTTTGTTACGCAAAGGAAATCGAAATATGCAAAAAAATGAAATCGAGTCTCAAATTTGAAATTGACGTTCATTTAAAATTTTAAATTAATAATGCTGTTAATCTGTTAACAAAAGCTATACGAAAAAGTTATCATGTATTAGCCAGTTACTCTTACTGCAGACTACAAATTACATTATAATTAGTGCATTTGATTGTTATAAAATTATAAAAAGGACATTAGTTCTTTTAGCTGTACACTCTCTGTCTATTACTTACCTACTGATTTCTTTTAATTGATATGCGATAATAAGATGAATATAAAACACTAAAATCGCAAATCATTGCGTCGTAAAATATTCACGTTACGAGTTACGAGGCATTACGTAATATTCGCGTGCATCGTCCGTCGTCATGACAACCGCAACATGGCTGCCGAGTCAATGCTCTGTTCGCGCCAATTTCATTTCACTTTTCACTGGTCAACAAGCCACGACAACTCAGTGATGCGGTCAATTATAAAGACATGGGAAAAATGTAAAGTTTTGTTATCGGCTGAGAAATCGATAGTTGCGTAATAACTTTCCTATTTAAAATTGTAATTCGATGTCTAATCTAATTTCATGAGATACTTTTCGCACGCGTTGAGATTCACTACTTATTTTGTCAATATGTAGGTGAATACAAATCGATAATTCGATTTATCTCCATTGATTAAACAATCGATATTCTGCGACCGTAGACAGGCAAATCGTGGTTGTTATCGTTATGCAATAGTTGATTTACAATGCTATTAATTATTACTAGTGGTCCAATCTAATTCCTTTTTTGCATTAAAATCAAAAAATCTGTATTTAATTTAATTGTAAATATGATTTAAAAGTGGCGAATGAAAAGAAGCAGTAGGTACGCTTTTATATTCGTAGCCCCAAAGATAATTTTCTGTACAACCTGAAGGGAAATCTAAGTTTATTAATTAGTTGCATGCCCAGCCAAGTATCAAATATGGACCTTTATACGTGTCAGACCGGTATGATGGCCGTTCTGACACGCAAGTCGATAAATTTGTAGGTATCTTACAAGTTACACACAGTTTCTTAGCGTAATGTACCCCTCATGTAGTATTTCAATAATATTGAAACTTTTGCTAAAAATAAAAGCAGATCATTGTATGAAGATTAATAATGAATGCCTACTAATTAGATAGTGCCCACTGCCTTATGCATTGTCTATGACAACAACTAAATTAACATTCTTATTCTCGCTAAAGACAATACGTCAAGAAAGTGGTATAGGAAGCGAATGGAAAACAAAAGTCTTTCATCGCAATTATAGAGAGAGGCCGGCCGTGAAGCATTGTGCAGGTTTTTGTAATACTCGGTTTTGTACCTAGTTGCGGCTCTTCCGCGTATTGTCATCTTTGTATAGCTATTACACCGCTTTTAGTAATAGCAGTTATTTCGTTTTTAGTCTCCAGCATGAGATTTAATTTGATTGGTGGTTATTATTTAACTTACATAAGTATGAATTACGAGACATCTTTTATATATGTTAAATGCATTAATATTGCATAAACAGTTTAAGTTGGGATTGGGAAATTGTTACGAACTTTTGACACTCAATAGTTATTAATTTTGTACTAGGTATTAGTACTCAATTTTGTTAATACAATAGTAAAAGTGAAACTGAAATTATTATGGTGATGTTCGTTTTAGTAAAGAGCGTACAAGTTACGCCATCTAGCGGCGAGAGGACAAAGTGCTATAGACAAAAATCGATTTTTATGTTTAATATTTATAAATGTTATCCCTGGAAACTTTTGGTTGGTTATTGATTTGAAAAATATATTTATGCATTTATATTTAATTATGGAAAATTACAAACTATATCGAATATTTTTTTAATTCCAGAGCGGCGTGTGTGTAGGAGTGGGAGCGCCGCGCTACATCTATGCCGCATCGACGCAGGTTCGACATACACCGGGACGTCGCCAGGTGATACCGGGGCACTGTCGCCCTCTCCCTCTAACACAAACGTTTACTGCATGCTAGATAGAGATATCATTTGGTAATTTTTTAAATCAGCAGAAGCCAAATATATATAAATTACTCATACACTCAGAAGTTTACTACCGGAAATTAAGAACGGTTTTTGAAAGGTAATTGTCCTACAGTTTATTTATGACTGTTATTTATAGTCAATATTTATCTTTCATTACAAACTAGACACAATAATATTTCCACATCTCATTATTAAATACAACATTACTAACATAATTATATCATGTTAAGAGCTACGCCCAAGCAATCATGCTTTTAGCTAATTTTATTCCATTGGTAGCTAAGTCAAACGCTATTTCTAGTCGATATCATAATTTTCTAGACCAAAAATCCTTGAAATAACAAATGAAAATATTACTATTAAGTAAAAAGCTCAATAAAGCTTATATAAATACTTGGTAATCACTTTACTCATTAGGTACGTAGTAAAAATCATAGCACGTAAACACAAGGCAGAAAAGTGAAAGCAAAAAAAAGCCTTAAAACATATTTTTAGTTCCACCAGATTAGTTAAATGCTTTTTTCTATATTTATTATGTGAACAATAAATAAGAATTGTTGTATATGTTTTTATTTTACATTTGTATTCCCAGTTTATACTTCGAAAGCTCTTTAATGAGTGATTTGTTACAACGTCTGTCAGTTAATATAATATCCGAGCGAATAAATTACAGGGCACCCGCGTTATGTTTTAAATCCGTTCGATAAATCACAATTTACCAGTTGGATGTAAGGCTATTATTTAGATTTACTGCCTTCCTAACAGTACTTAGATACCTAGCGAAATGGAGCTACTAGGTGCCATATTTCAAGTCCTAAATCCTAAAGCATTTGTTTCAATCAGATTAAACGCTTATTTATGGACTATCAGCTTTAGATGTATTTATAGAACGTCCATTTTTAATCTGTAGAGCAATTATTTTAATTATCTATCTGATTAGACTTCAACGTAAGTATTAGTTGAATTGAGAAGTGAATGGCAAAAGCTTTATCATAATAATATATTCATTAATCTGCAAAATTGTATTTATATAGAGTTAAATAATTTAAGATCATCTTTTTAAATTAGTTTTGCATGGTCATATAATATCATTTGTATAATAATTTGCATTTATATTGCTTCTGTATTAGCATGGCTCAAATTCAGACAGAGAAATTTAAAAAGATCATTGATATGAGCTACTTAATTATAACGAAACACGAGTATACTTCTATCAGCAGAAATTAACAATACTTTCTCCGTAATACCATATCATCTTCTAGCACCATTACGTTGCTTTATTGCTATCTAACACATAACAAAAATATAGCTTGAACTTAGCGAAATTGCAGTTAAAGACGTGAAAGCCTACTCTCTCCATTTTTGCAGGTCGCTGCTGAAGAGAAGAGGGTCGCGAGGAGTGAGGTAACCTGGCCGGAAAGCACGAGGGTACCACGCCACTCGCCCGACAGAACAAGCGATCCACATCGCTCAACGACAATACCCTATACCGATATGTGTTTCCCCGTAACCGAGTACCTAAACGTCAAGTAAATTTTATACATCGAATAATGTACGATCCGTCCAAAACGCTGCCAAACATTTTAAACGAATTTATTAGTGTATGTACAGCCGTAATTGTAAATTGTTTTGTATAGTAGTGTAGTAGCCGCGTGTGTAGTGTTAGTGAGGTGTAGTGAGCGCCCTCTGGCGTGATCCAGGCGCAGCAACGTGGCGGGGACGCATGCGCCGCCGGGCCCGGCGCTGGCGATGCCATTTATTGAAGACGAATGGTGGTCAGCGGAGAATGAGGGCAGAATGGTCGACCTCTCCAATTGCTTACAGGTATCTATTATATATTCTATGTTGCCAAAAAGTTAATATAGAATTATCAGCTTTATAATCCTAATATCATATAAAGTTATACAATTATTTAACTCAAACATATTATTTTATGAATGTAAAATATTAATATAAACCGAATTATTGCTAGATAAAAAAATGGAAGTAAGAATTAAACAAATCGTTAAACAAATACGGAAGAATAAGTTTTGAATATGTGTTTTTATTTTATTTTAAAAACGATAATAACAATATTCAATGATAATTGGTTTACATTACTGTTGTAATTGTTTTAAATTCAGGCATTACCTTTACACATAGCGCCATCTTGTGTCAAGTAGCTAAAGTAAAGAAATCTAAAATAATTTTAGGAATAGGTCAGCGAAATTAAGTGATTTTTCTACAATGGCCTCGTTGAAATTTCCAGGACGCGGTAACCGCCGGCGGCCAAGCCGCGGCGCAGCTCCAGCTGCAAATGGCGACATCTCTAGGAGAACTGTCACAAGCTGAGCTGTCCAACATCGTAGGAGGGTTGACTCTCGAGGCTGATGGCTCTGAGGCTGCAGATCCTGATGACATCCTAAAGCAACTCGGCGAGACCGCGTTCGACAACTTCGACACCTTTTTCACCGATTTAACCAATTCCACTGCCTCTGCTGTGCCACCAGTCGAAATAAAGGTAAGCTAAGATAACATAAGTATTATATATTTCAGCTTACCAATGAACTAACAACAGCTTTAAAAATATCAACACTTAATGTGTTTTTCTGGTTTTCAGCAAGAAGAAAACAATAACATATCGTCAGCGTCCGGGAGCCAGCATCAAGGCTCATATTACCAGCCAAACAATCAACTTTCGATACCCAATAACGGACAACAACGTCTGCAACAATTGTTGAGATCAGGAACTAGCGCCATCAACAACGCTGTTGCAAATAATATCAATAATGGAAGATACAATATAGCTTCCGCAAATCCCTTACTAGCGGAAAAATTAGCCGCGACATCTAGCGGTATAAAGCAAGAACCAATGAGCTCTGACTACAATGGAACGAGTATGAACTATGGAAACGCTTCGCCAATGCAGCGGGTGCCGAGCGGGAAACCTCAAGTGCACGATGCTGGAGGAGGTAAAGGTTAGTTTTAATTATTAAATCGTAAGAAAAATAACACAAATCAAAAACTTAAATTTTCGAGAAAAAATATTTATATAATATGGTATGTTGCGACATCTATCGGGCAATAGCTGAACTAAGTTGTACTTTTGCAGTAACTTAAATAGTTTCAAACGTTACCTTAGATGGCGCTGATTCCAATTATAAAGCGGCGTAGTTTTTCTGGCTCACAATAGAGGTCGCTAGTGATAGTCTAACAAGTAAAATTGATTTTATGTATCACAAAATCTACGTTGCACCGGTTAGCCGATGCAGTTTTCTCCCGATCACAATCCACTTTCAATTTCCGCTCGAGGAAGTGCTGGCGATTTTCCTTTCGCGATCTGCCGCTTTTACCTCGACTTACCCGGCCATCGGCGACGAGAAAGTTTAATAGCTTTATTAATAACTACGACGATAAACGTTATTGTGAGCGTTATGATTGTCCCGTCTTCATGTATGTCTACATTAGACATTTAACTTGTTATGTGAAATTCAAAAGATTTTGTTTATTTTACGAACTTTCTAGTCGAATAATTGAATATTTTTTCCACAGCAAATACTTTAAAAATATATTCCATTCTTAATTGACGTCATGAACAATAATTTAATTTATTTAATTTTAAAAATCATAACATATACTTAATATGAAACGAATTCTTTTTTATTTCCTCGAGCGCTACCCACACAGGTCGTCAACACAAAAAATTGCGGATGTTTCATGGGGGTTTCTCTTGTTGTTCAACAATATGGGAAAATTTGCAATCATTAGGTATATTTATTCATTGAAAATACGTTGCATTAAGTTGTGTACACAATGACTGTGCGTTTTAGAACCGGACTTTCCCCGTTCTATTTTAAGAAAAAATGGTAATTACCTATAATGTTTGTCGAATCCAAGAAACTTGTGTTATTTTATTACACAGTTAAATTTCAATTTATAATATACTACAATTAATACGTACATTATTAAAATGAATTCTAATCCTACTTGTGATCTACAGATGCGTTGCTTCCCACTTAAGTCTAAATATAAATATCTCATGTATTTCTGACACATTCCTTAAACTTAAATTAGTCTTTATGCCACTTTTATATTTTTTATTTATTTTACAAACTTTGAACACGTTATGATGAAAAAATGCAGACATTACAAAAAGTATAGTACTTTTTTCCTACATTTATCATTCGTGATTCGTTATTAGAATTTGTACTCGGAGATTACTACCAAAAAATGTAATAATTGCATTAGATATGACTTCATTGTATGTGTGACTAATTGTAAATAGAATTTGAGACGTATTAATACATATTACGTACGTGAATTCATATAAAAGTATTATAAACTTTATTTGCCTCAATTTATTTATGAAATATGCATATTTTTGGTGTTGAAAAACGCTTTATTTGTGTATTTTATTTTCTACATACGTATCACTTATTTGCAAATGCTTATTTGAAGTTTAATTATCAGTTTTCAACCAATTTGTTATGCCTTTTGTTAGTTTATTATACGTACTACAGCTTACATAAAAACCTTTTAACGATTAAAAACACAAAATACTTAAAATCAAATTGTTTTGTACACAATAAGATTGCTCTGCGAGAGGCTCGCCAACGTATAGGTACCTTGCATACTGTTATTCTGTTTCCATCCAGGAACTCTAAATATCTTTTGGACTCTTAAAAACCCTCGCGTATTGTCCCGTTAAAATCTGTTTCGTATTTTCAAACATATAGATTAATGTTGGAAAATAGCAGACAGTAAAATATTTTCACAGACAAATAGACAGAAAAGTATTCATGTACCTATATATGTACAGACAACGGCTTGAATTCCAATTGTATTGACATATTATAATCGGTACGACAACTAGAATAAAATAGGCTCTAAATCAAATACATTTAACACTAATAGCAAATTTTCTCGCGATAGCCAAAGCTGATACCGCGGCGCCCCCACGCGGCCGGAAGTGAAAGCTCCGTCATCTAGCTGCTTTCTCTGCTATCTGCACATCGGTATACTATGACACCAGTTCTAAACAAAATACACTTTTAGAACATCAGCTTCTAAAATTGTAAGATTGGAGTCATAAATTTCACCGTCAACCCATTATTGTCCCACTGCTGGGCCCGTGCCCATCTTCTCTCGGATTGAGAGAGTTTCAAGCCATAGTCTACCGCGCTGGCCAAGTGCGAATTAATAAACTTCACACACCTCTGAGAACTTGTTTAAGGAACTCTCAGGTGTGTAGGTTTCCTCACGATGTTTTCCTTCACCGTAAAGCAGGGATAATTAACTTCTAATACGCACATAATTTTAGAAACATCAGCGTGCCAGGGATTCGAACCTCGGCCCCTCGATTGAGAGACCGAGTTTCAACCATTCGGCTATCACTGCTCGGTGGTACGTGACCTCTGTCATCTGTAAGCATCTGTAAGCAACTTCATATACAACAGTAAGCCAATCACAGATCTGTTGCTACTCCCGAGACCTAAGATGGACACTACCTACATAAGTGAGCCGGTAACCACACCCTTCTTTCAAAAGGCAGTACAACAGCACAGAATCTACGATTGATTTCAGATAGAACCTCTATTCTACACGAAGTTGCTGCAGTTTGACTGCATGCTCGTTTGATGGAGTATCAAAACGAGCATGCACTCAAACTGTCAAAATAAAAAAAAACCAGGTGCCATACAATAAGGAGTCCGTCGAAACATTATTCAAGGTCGCGGCAAATGCACATAAAAATTTATCGCCTAGCCGTATTTCGTATAACTTCGTAACTCATGTTAAAGATATTTGAGTATGTGTATCGTACGTATCGTATCGTGAGGAAACCTACACACCTGAGAGTTCTTTAAACAAGTTCTCAAAGGTATGTGAAGTCTACCAATTCGCACTT
>DWPF01000573.1:0-10730 GCA_018251575.1 Cecropterus bathyllus | reverse complement strand
AATAACTTTGGCTACAGAGTAAGTTAGAAGTAAGTGTAGCGGATGTGCTAATTTCAAATGCGAAAAGTTTTACAACTTTTAATTCGGCTGGATAATTAAATTCCTTTCATTAATTACAAGTCGTTTAATCAAAGTAACACTGTATTTGAACAAACTAGAAATTGATTAAATTATAATAAAATTAATTATTAATTAATTATAATATAAATTAATTAACTATTAATTAATATAAGCAATTTTAACTATTATCGTGTCTACAATTTCCACAAAGAAATCCGCCGTTACTTCCGACTAGAAAGGTGAAATAAAAATTTATAAACAACAAAAAATTACATGACTAGTAAAGGACATTAATTACATTAATATTAACAATAAGATCAAACTTCAAACCTTACATTCACCTTAGACTATACATTGCACTTTTACCTTAACAACACAAATGTTAACTACCATTTTGACGCTTATAAAATTTTCATACAGTTCACAATTTCCACGGCAGTGAAGTAACAAGCCGACATATATCCCACATATGTTAAGAGGTCACAACTGCTCATATAAATGCAGCCTTAACGGAGACAAGGACACAAATAGGTAATTATCAAACGCGTTGCCACTTGACAAACAAGTTAGAATGCTTCGCGTGGCAGGTATGTAACTTAACATTAGATTCGCAACGCATGTGAGAACTACTGATACCCATCAACAATCTCATTTGAAGTTCTTGGACGAGCAGCAATGACCCCTTAAAATTGATAAACTACACTCCCATTTGTCAATTCCCTAACATAAAAAACCTTATAGTCGTACCCTGCTTAGAGGGACCTACTAAATAAGAGATGCATTACAAACTAAACACATAGGACATTCACAATCATTACCTCCGTCTTGATAAAAAATCTATGCCTTTTTACATCAAATTGAAGACATAAAAAACTTAGATATAAACACTAATAAAATAAGGCACACAGAAAGTCCAGAATAAAAGTACGATACAAAACCTAAAGACAAATCTTTTTGATTAGATCGTCATAAAATAACATTATAATATACAAAGGGACATAGAGTTGACTTTTAGACGAAAGACAGTATATGAGATAAATGTTGTTATTTAAATATTTTACACGATAATATTAGTTATATTGATGTATAAATATTTGATGTATAAGTTATTGGCATAACACAGAAAACATTACATATACATAGAATTTGGGATAAAGGAACATGAATTTGGCAACAAAAAGCTGTTTTAGGAAAAAATAGATGTTGAAAGCTGTCTCGACTAAAAGTCATTGGGCAGAATGATAAAGTAGTCGGAATTTAGATATTAATAATTCCCTATCATAGATTTATGGCTGCTAACAACAGCTTCAAGAAAATTTACGGCTGCTAACAACAGCTTTACAATTGATATACTTAAACGTACATAATCATAGAATTAACTATTGCTTTTAAGTTATTACATTCTCTTAGCCCTTGATTCATTCCATTAAACTAAATTAAAGTACGTAACTATCATACGGTACTGTTTGATTTTTACACCATTTTCAACCTGTAAATAAATAGTAAGTGATTCTAAAACATTGTATATAATACAATATATCGTTATTTTTCTAGATAATTACGTTCTATTTTATTGCATCGCGATACACATTCGGCCAGATAGTTTATCATTCACGCCCCACTAACATTACAGACCATTGGACACAACGAAACAAATGATTTTAACGTTTATAAATAAAAATACAATAATTTCCCTAAAAGCACTAACACTATCTGAAAATAAAAACTTATCCTAAAGACTGAAAATTTATAACTGTATTTACATCTAATCGTGTTGGAAGCTCAACGCAAATTTCGTGTGGTTTCTAATATTATTACAATTTTCCTTACCACCTATTATAATATGAATAAACTCGAAGGAGAAATTGTAAACAAAAGTTACAAAAACACCATCAACAATAAATAAGCTATTACACGAGGAACAATCGAAATAAATCAAAGTCACAAAGGAATAAAAGCGCAAATATTTTATAGTAGAGGTATATGAAAACGATAAATAATACGAAAAAGTTTCAAAGAAAACAATGGCAAACACAATGGGGAAACAATAATATCTTACGTCACTTTTGGAAGACGTTTGATTAAACATGCAAATACTTCTAACTTACATTATGCATATCATAAGTATAAAGAGTATTATTATATTAGAAGATAGACTGATACGACAATATCTACAAATAAGATGATGATAACAAATGATAGTGATCGTGCAATAAAATTTTTTTCAAAGAGTGTGATAGAAGAAACTGCTATACGAAATTCTAGACTTCGATGAACCTAATTATAAAGCGTTACGGATTATCTGTCGATTTCTTTCGAAAGAAAAGCTTAAATTTACAAGTAATAAATACATCTTAAAAAATTGATGTTACAAAATTTTGACACAAATTAAATCGAGCGAACTATCGCAAAAGTTATTGCCGAATGATATATCTCGTCAGATAAAGCAAATATTTAACTTCTACGACGTATATTCACTACGATACTAATTTAGCACTAAAGGTACAGTGAAAGGAACGTAGAAAAATAAATTGTCAATTTAATTATTATTTAAATTTCTATGTTGATCTGCTATATGTACACGTCAACATTTCGGTTAAGTTGATTTCTTAAAATTACTGACAGCCATGTGATAGCTGACTATGAGTTCGCAACCCCATCACCTGATGTAGATAAAAGTGCTGTTTTCAAAACAAATAAAATCGTAAAAAACACAAATTATCTTAAACACATCGAACATTTCAAAAAACTTAATTTTAACATATTAACAAATTATACACTTATAAAAGTAAGAATAATCATAGAACTTAAAAAGCTATTTAAGACACAAAATGAAGATTAAATAAAAAAAATAAAAAACGATTTAAAAAAATGATAAAGATAGAAGAAAGAGAGGAAAAATAATAAGTGTAAAAATAAATATATAGCATAGAATATAACTTTAAAACTATTTATTCGAAACATAAAAGCCAGTAGCAACAGATTTATCTATCACCTAAGTTTCGGGCTGACCCATTCGTCGACTAACTCTAAAAACATTGAGAAGCTAATTATACCACTTATGATTAATACACATTACATACCCATTATAAACTACTTATTGACGATATTATATATAATTATCTAGTTTATCGAATTATTGTTAATTAATTTTTTACCTATCTACCACCAAATACGACAACACTACTTCGCTTACCCGTTTATCACCCGAATCATACAGACAGACACACGTCCGTAAATAACGATAACATACAAACATTTGAACGTAAACTAATATTAGATATAGAGAAAACTTAACAGGGAACAAAGAATGATAAATCTACAAAGATGTCTTTAAGACAATAATAACGATAACAATGTACAACCAAAGTTACGGATCACAGAAAGAAAAGTTTTTGGTAGACTAAGTTAATGAGCAACTTTAAGACACTTGTCTTATTGAGAGCTATAAAAAGTAACATTAAAAATAACGATACGTCCATTGTACAATAAAATGGTACTTCTCTGAATAGTAATAGGTTAATCCATGATATCAACTACGCGGCACAGCGTCACCATGGCTATAGGTCAGCTGTCTGTGGCCAGAATAAACATTTAATATAACCTCGATTTCAGTTCTGGGTCTAGACCCAGACATATTACGCACATGAAAACCCAGGTATTTATGTGCATAATATATCTTTGGATATGTCTATGCCACCCATGCTACTTGTGTAATACTTTTTATCATTGATCCGAGATAGGATAAACAAAGTCAAAGGAATAAATTCGTTGGAAGAAAATCTCATCCACATTTTTATTATTTCTCCCTAACATCAATAACAAACTGATGACAATACTGTCAAAGAGACAATCTTTTTCAATCGCTGGCAATAAAACAAGTGCCTGTCTAGACTTTAGCGAAAACGATTCGACAGCAGAATGATGGAAAAAAATCTAAGAGAATATTCAAACTTGCATTCATTCACCACATAGGGTTATTAATCGTTGTATTTGCTCAGCTCATCCAGTTTCAACGTCTAATACAAATCGTAACCTAATAAATAAAATACACACATTCTTCTACGACTTGCTCGAGCACGATCGAATGAAGCAATTTAGGTTAATTAATGTAGTTTTTGCCGCTTCTTTCACACAGTCTGCTTTAGCAGTGTAGCGTGGTAATGATACAAAGGTTTTGTATTTTGCATAGATATTAAAGAATGTCCGCGTAAAAAAGGCCACGTAGTTTGATTTAAGCTGTTCGCTCAAACGTGCTGATAATATTTAAATTTTTGAGACGTATATTTGACCCTTCGTGGAGTAATTATGTGTTATTACTTTTGAAAACTTTGTCGGAGTATCCATGCCTAACATTCATAGCAAAAAAGTAAAAATAGCTATTTGTTATATTGTATATTGATTATTGTATATAGTCTGATCTGAAAGCAACATAGGCGTAATGGTATTAGCAATAGGTATTTCATTCGCAGTCGCACAAGTCGGTAAAGTCGAAAATACGCATATCGAATAACACTCTGAAAAATTTCATACATTCCGCAGTTATTGCAACATGATTTCAACATTGAAATACGTCCAATTCATGACCACGTCTCGCTCCAAAACCATGCTTTTCGACACAAATATTTACATGTTCATATCATCTCAATCGATCAACATTCAGTACTTATTTGAACCATCGTAACATTCACTAAACATTATCCTATGGTGTTTTAGAAAATCTAACTATTATTATTATTAATTATTTTATTTGCAGTCATATAAAAATAACAACAGACCGTTTATTTCCTAGCAATTACCTACAATAAAACATCGGATGATCACGGAACAGTGTAGTAAGCCTGTGGACTTAACTAATCGTTATTATTATTGATAGTCGTATTAATACTAAATTGGTGTGTATTTCGGTGCGTGCAATAGCACATTCCTACTTTCAATTAACCGACGTGACAGTGTACCTTATTAGAAAATTATTTTAGTATCAGTAATGTGAACAATTCCATCCAAAAATTCCATCGAAGATTTATATGGCTAATTATGGCCCGGAGGCGAGACACCGAGCGTCAACATCGCTCAAGTAGCGCGAAGTACGTGGAAGAGATCACGTGATCAGGGACCAATAAGAGGCCAGCCATCTATCAGTCGCGGGCTCACATTCGTCACTGCTTGCGCGGCGCACGTTCGCGCGCCATTCCCGTAATTTTCTACTTGCACTCAGTACGCTCAGAGCTGTTTACTAGCAATGGATGTGACTTCCGATGAATGACAGAGCTAATAATTTATTCCCAACCTTTAGCGAGCCTCTCCACTGCTCACGTAAGCAGTGACCGTATTCCACAAACTACTGAGTTACGAACCCTCTAATCTAAACTAGCTCAGTGTACGCATTTTCGACACGAACAGCTATACACATTCAATAACACTTATATAAATATTAAGACGAATCACACGAAACAGTTTGAATTGTTTTACTATAACCATCCCTGTTTTCCTCTCTGCTCGCTGTGGAATTTCTTTTAAATATGAATAACCTCTGAATTAACTAGGTAATTATCTAATAAACATTATCATGAGTTACTTTGACATATCAAATACGCGGCTCGAAATTTTTTTTATTACGACAAACTCTACATTACCCTACAAAATGGGTCGAGGTTAAGATGTAACGTAACATGCTTTACTCGTACATTTTACAAATAATTAAAAATACGAGCTACTAAATAAATTCGAAGAATGGATTATGGATAGGAATAATGAATAAAATGAAACACCTAATACTGAATCTAATCTAGATACAAATAAAAGTTAAGATATCTAAATATCTTTACAGACTAAGTTCACAATCCTCAACAATGATTTTATTATCTAAGACGTGTAGTTGTAAAGTGCCGATAAGTGAGTAAAAGACTTTACAATCAGTGAAAATCGTGAGAATACAAATCAGGAGAAGAACCTTGTGTACTAAATTTACCCTGTACTCTAGGATTATTAGTGAAAATACGGTTAATATTAGTTTACGGAAAACACTTCGTGCCATCCTGATCGTGATAGACCCGAAGGTTCGACATGCTCAGTCATTGCTTTGAGGGAAAGCATCCTTTGATAATAAACGTCTCAGAATTAATATTCAAGCGAAAACCGAAATAAGTAGACAATAGCACTTACAAATTAAAGTCAGTTACAATAATTGGCTTACAGTCCGGAACTATTTTTGACTCTGTTGGCAATATTTGGCACTCCGTTTAAAAATTTAATTAAACAAGTTATCAAACTATCTAAGAATATCGAATTTTATAAAAATGTACAATTGGCAGTCAATTGTTATATGAATATCATCTATAGTTAAACAATATCACCGTCTCGACACGACGTGAATATTAACGCTATAATATTGGCAATACGATAATATAATTTTTTATTCAATTTATGTCTCCTAGTTTTTAACCTAAATTATCTACAGTTCCTTATTATTTCATTATATCTACTGTGAAATTAGCATTCGTCAATTTATCGATATTGTCCTTATGGTTTTTACGCGAGTACGTAGTTTATAAAATTCTAAATGTATATAATAATTTGAATGATTTCAGTTTAATAATCACCAATGATACATAAACTACTTGTCCAACATTCCTCAAGGACGTTCTCAAAACTATCATAATTATAATCGACACTATTCGATATTTAATTGAATAGTATCTTAATACAATACCTAAAACTGACGAAATTGAGCTCGATTTATTTGAAGTAAATCTACAACTAAACGATACAAATGTTACTCATTGTTAATATTTCGTAAACTTAATACAATCTATCGCAAAATGAACACCCTAAATATAACTGTACAATGTTTGTGCGTTCACATTAAATAATTCCTGAACCAAAATCAACCTGACAAACATACAATACATATAAAATAATCATACGTCCGCTTAATAGGTATAATACGTTTACAGCGTTGCTAATATAAAAATAGTTATGGCGGTTCCGGCGACAACACAAAACGGTCAGGTCTTGAGGTTGCTCCATTCTCGTTTTGACTATCGACGGACACAGTCTCACGTTTGAGTTTATAATATAAAAAGACGGCTTTGGACACGCTTGCGGCGTGCATACGTCCCGCAGCGCACCGGGCGCTTGGCACCACACTGAGCACAAAACACGTAAAACACGTCCTCGCCTAGCAGTTCCCATCTGGGAGCTTTACATTGATCATCCATGCCACCACATGACGATCAGCTCCCAGAACGTCTTCGGCGGCGAGTGGCCGAAGACGTAAGACGAATTTCAGAGACCCGGGTCGCCTTCAGATCCCATTTTGAGTAGCTCCAACTTTTTCTTAGCAATTTTTGAGTACAAGATATCGATCGGCTTAGAGTTGTCGTAGAAGGTCGGCGCTCTGAAAATAATCATGGCCGTGCCGACGACGCATGCTATCGTGAACAGGAACAGAAAGATTCTATCCAGAACCATAGCCACGTACTTCCAGTCGTCCTCCACCTGCAATATACATTTAATTTAAAAGAAATAGAGTCGTTAGTAGTTGTTGTAATATTTTGAGTATACTTACACTCTCAAATTTGTCTTTATTTTTGACATGCTGTGCAATAAACCTGGATCCTTCTATTGTCTTTTCCATTTCTCTAACGTAAGGCTTTTCAAGAGACGGGCTGCCGTCATCGAGGTCTAAGCGGCAAGGAGATCCAGGAGGTGGAGAGAATAGCTCATCGTCACCTCCTGGGGGCGGCGGTGGTGACGGAGGCATGCCTGGTAGTTCGTACTCCTCACAACCCCATTCCTTAAATTTCCCATCCATATCGTCTCCACCGAACACATCAGTTAGTACCTAAAATTTTCGACAGGTATTTAAATAGGCAAAAACAACAATCGCAGAAATTATACCAATATTTTCAGTTGATAAATACAAAGTGTTGTAAGGAAGACAAAATATTTCCATGTAAAATAAAGGTGGGTTCGACTCAATAATAAGGGCCCTGGGGGAGCCCGAAATACCCAGAGATTAAAATGTCAGTTGGCGTTCCGCGGGATCGGTGTATCGACGTGGCTTAAGCCGGAGCACAATTAGGCTGGAGTGGAGGTCTCGGTTTCGGGCTGCGTCTGCCTGCTCGTATATCGCGATCCGTCCGCAGCCACCAGGGGAACATAAATAACGGGGGCCGCGCGCGCTCGTTAAGCCTGCCGGCGTTGAGTAATAAAGGAAAATCGAAATGGAATGAAATTGGGCTGGAAGCGATATTTTCGCGATACACGCAGAGTACAATGAATTTAGAATACCGTTGAAAGGAGCATTTCCCAGAAGAGTCCCATGGTTGAGGACAATTAAAATGCTTATTGTTGAGAGCGGCTTCAAGTCGACTGTAATAGCGTTTTGTTTGTATTGAATCGGGTTGGTGGAGAATGTTTTCAAAGGAGGAATCTGGATAAGAAAAGGCATCATGTTGTTTTTATCGTTTCAAAAGGGATTCTCGACGCAACCCCGACGTGAGACGTTTTTATTTTGCAAATTTAATTAAACACAACGAGATGAAGTCTTTGACGTAATGATGAGAAAGATAGAGTAATGGTAAATAGAATACTTTTACGATTTAGATGAGGTTTTTCAAAATCATGATTATTTTACATTGTCATAAAGATTCAATAATTCTTACCTCGGTGGGTTTATCGTTATCGTCATCATCGTCTTTTTCCGGTCTCTGTATACATAATACTTTAGGTAATATTTCTATAAAGACTTTGCGTACCCATGGGGCCATATGATGAGTTACGGGCGACCTAAAATTTACATTTAGCACCACGATAGTGACAACTACTGATAGTGTGACTAGCATCATTGTGAATAACAAATATTTTCCTAGCAAGGGAACAGTCAATGATGTCGGTGGGATAATTTCTGCTAGCAGTAAGAAGAACACGGTCAGCGAGAGTAGGATAGAAATACACAGCGAGATCTTTTCTCCTGAGTCTGAAGGTAAGTAGAAAACAAGGACTGAGAGGAAAGAGATACCGACGCAAGGGATAATAAGGTTGACCGTGTAGAAAAGGGTTTTCCTCCTAAGTGTAAGGTTGAAAATAATATCAGGATAGGGTTCTTCACAGCACGAGTAGAACTTTTCGTTTCGCGTCGCTGGTACGCGCATGATGTCCCATTCAACTGAGATGTAATACTCTGACAAGTCGATACCCATCGCTATAAGCTCGGAGTCAGGCGTTTGCTTCAAGTGCCTCAAGTCCACCTGTAGGCAGAAACAATGATGAGATGATTATAGATAACATTTGAATAGGTATGTTGCACATGAAAATAATATGATGAACTATGTGAATTGCTGCCAATAATACAATACTCCTTGAAGGAAACCCAATTAATTAAAATGTTATTTCATATAACATTTTAATTAATTGGGCTTCTGACAGTCCTCCATGGTTCGGTTTGTGCTTTATTTGTTTACCCTACGGTAGGTAATACGGTAGGTACTACGGGTAGGTAACACATACTCAGTTTTTTTTATATACAGGCTATAGAGTTCTATCAAACCCGTATATGCCTTAAATGTTAATAGGTGACGATGACAAATTACCAACAGATACTCCATTAACATAATAAGTCCATTACATTGACGATAGAGCTATGTTTACAAATAATAAAAATAGTAGGTATAAATAAGTACAATACACTACATATAACCGTCATTGATATCCGATGATAGAATATATTAACAGACAGTATAATATTTACTTTGTATGTCATGCAACGCTTCCCTTCTTCCCTATCAAACAATCTAAGGTGCGAACGAGATGTAACATTGGAACAATCCCCTGTGAACCTTGAGATAAGCGCTATAAGGCGCAGACGTGGGCTTAGCCTTATTTATGTGAAACTTGGAGAAGCACGGATTTATTGGCTTCCTTACTTCGATGGATGCTTGTTTCAACAGAGGCCTATTTCTGTAAACTCCATTCCAAACTTTTTATTACATCCCCCTTCTCGTGTATAACTCATCCACCGCATTATTTATTGGGTTCCGATAAATATCTTGTAAATATCTTCTACTTGCGGCACATTACGTGGACACGTAAATTACAAATATTTTTTTTTAATTTATAAGATTAAATTTTATATTTTTCTTTATTATTTTTGTCCATGCACATAATATTTATCTTCATATTAAACCCAAATTGAGACTCATTTGATATTCACATTACTCGCCAACATTACAACAAGTCATTTATGAAAACCTAAATGTAGGCGGCGATAAAATTTTCAGAGTTAAAATATGGTACTCGGAAGCCATAAAGAAAATTTTACATAACGAAGATAAGATTTTCAGAATTAAATCGCAATTGTTTAGAGCTCTAAATTCGTATTAAGTGGATAAAATTTTATTAATGACCTCCGATTAAATTATGAAAGAAAATTACATTCAGCAATATTATTCATACTATCTCTGAAACGTTACACCTTGATAACCCTTAATTTCATTATTTATGAATAAGATATAATTAGCTTTTTTATAGTACGCAAATAGCAAAGGAGCATGCAGCCCACCTGATGTTAAGTGGCTACTGCCGCCCACTGACATCTGTAATCAACCCTAGGTAAAATCAAAGTCTCACCTAAGGTTAGCCACAGATGCGTTGCTACCCCTGAGGAC
>DWPF01000572.1:0-10733 GCA_018251575.1 Cecropterus bathyllus | reverse complement strand
AAACGATTATTTTCAATTAATTTTTAATACGATTTCGTGACTAAAATAATAAAGAAATAAACAATTTTATAGTTTAAAAGTATAGTTTAAAAGTTAGTCAAAAAATGCGACCATATTAAGAAAGGCAAGTATATATTATTAGACTGATTATAAACATAGAAATTAATATTCTTTATTCTGACTTATTTTCAAAACTAATGAACTACTTATAAGGACCAAAAACAGTGCAAAACAACTTTTTGCGGTCCTTATTATATTTTGTATTGTGTTTAAGTCTTTCTTTTGTTCTATGATTTTAAGAGGAGGAGAACTTTTAACAAAGAGGTTGTAACTACTTTTATTTTGCGTGTTTTACACTTTGAACTTATATCTGGTATATATAAGTTCAAAGTACCTACTTATGGAGGACACGTTTGATACTTTGAAAATAAAATAGTAAGGTCATTGAATAATTCGAACGACTCTTCTCTCATAAATATAGTACCGTCGTAGACGCATGTCGTATACGAGGAAGACACAATACTCCAAAATGGCATATCTATTCTAAACGGAAGCTAAAATAGTATCGAGTTACAATTCGTACAGAAAATCTAGACGTTCGTTGGCTAGACTCCAATCGAGAAGTGATCATATCTGTCAATATTCGTTGAGAATACTGTGCGTTTAAACCCATTTTGTGACGCCGGAACAATGAGAATGAGGTTTTTTAAATGAACAAACCCAACCCGACAAAAACCCTGTCCAATATTCTAGTTGACTCTCTAACCGCTTTTAATCTAATTACGACAACTGAGTTACCACTTTGCGAGGCTCGAGCAATTTCTTTTAATAAGTTGAAATTTTGAGGACGCCTGAAACAACTTTTTAATTAAAGATAATCAGACCTAACCGTCAGCAATAACGCGGTGTCACGGAGGCGAACGCTAAATAAATAATACCGCTGACGTGCCGCCGTCCGATCTACAGGGGCATGGTTTATTGGTAATTACTGCAAGTGGTAAAACTTGACTTTGCGGTGCGCTCCGCTCGAGAAAATGCACATTTGTGGAGTTTGTAGTCGTGAAATGGATTCTAGTTTGAAACAGAAGGGGTGCTTCCACTGAACGTAGTTAGGTGATATTGCACTCGTTAGACTAGTGCGGTACGAACACGCTGCACGTTATATGAACTGTCTACCTATACGAATTCCGACCCCTTACATGGATTGTAATTGCCAGACTCCGACACCCATTTGCGTCTGTATCTAGTTGTGCGTTTAGTATAATACTCAGTATTGTATGCTGCTTTAGAATGTTGTTATGTGATTTCAAGGAATGACGATTCGTATCTATAGAGATAAAATTATATGCATAAATGCTTGAGATCAATGTGCGTTGCGTTGAGTGCAATGAATTTAGATGCTGTTGTAAAAACATTATTTGTTCTTGGTTTTATCATCGTATATACGTTAAAAGATTTTGTTACCTTTAGGTAGGTATGTTATTTACATAATATTTACATGCGAAATTTGAATAATTAATTTTAACTAGTTGTCCGCATTTTAAAACATATCTTATATATAACTAAAATTTTATACATGTAACAAAATATGTAATTTTGGAAGAAGACTGATAGGCGACGGCGGGTGCGGACGGCAGGTGTGCACGCAATAAATAAATATACTTTGGACATTTTAAGGGATTTAATATTCTTGAATATACCTGTAATTACATTTGTATAACTAAAGTAGCCTTGAATACTGCAACACCTATAACAACAACTATTTACCAGTGTAAGTCCCGTCAAAACCGCTCCAGTTGCTTCGGAGATTATTTCGAGCCCGGAAGAATCAGACAACAATAGGACTCAAAGCTTGAAACTTAAATTAAATATCTAGTTATTTTGTTGTACAAATGTACCTCAGTTTGTTTGGGAGAGTCAGTGTAGTTCACCTCTATATACAGTATCGTCGAGTTGTAAAGTTACCCGGCAACATTTGGTTGAGATTTACATACAATTTCATATTCATATAGAATTAGGTAGCAGGTCAGAAGGCACTCGATGCCGCCGACTACGGAACTACCAGCTCGCTAAGTCGACAGACATACGACCACAACTCATTCTATTATAAATTACGCCAAAGCGAAACATTTTGCATGCCCCGAATTCACTTAAGTCTGCAGAAATTGGAATATCGTCCGAAATATGACATACTTTCAGAAATTATTAAATATGAATACATTTTAGAAGGCAAACATTTCGTGCAACCAACAAAACAGTTACTTATGTCATAGAAATATAAATTAGTGAAATCATCGTGATTGATGTGGTTTCATTTACATTATTTGGTTAGTATCATAATGACGCCCGCTTATTAATTTTCGAATACATAAAACAAATTTCAAAACATTGTTGCCGTAACAAGAGATTCGAATTAAAAGATAAACAAACCGCTCGAACCACAACAATATATTAATTTGTTTTATTTAGCGCTATTGAAAGCAACAATAACTCATATTGCTGATGCGAAAAAGACAAACGAAAGATAAGCAGTGCAAGTTTTATTGAATAAAAACTTTACTCTTGCATACTAATGCTTAAATTTGTATTCGACTGAGTTTGCTTGACTTTTCATTAAGTTTCTCGTTTCGTCGGGCGAGAGATGAAAATCTAAGTTATCATTAAGTCTGATTAAGCATCATACAAATCGCTGTTGTTATTCTCTATAGTTATTTACATAGTATTACGTTCTCATTGTATTGTCTATTATAAACGTTGAATCTAAATTCCGACGCAACTCTTGGATTTTCATCTGTTTCAAAAAACAATAAGCGCATAAACGTGGCACATATGCACCGGGAATGTTTTATCAGAATATGTGACGAAATTTCTCTTACCATGAAAGCGGGACGTATTCAAGACGAAGCTAAAATAAACTGCTCACAATACAAAAGTCAATGTGACAGACGTACCTCGTAGGTAGATTGCGAAGACATAGAAAGAGTGCACTAAGTAGCGAAGATGGAGAGTCTCGGTGTGCATTAGGCGAATTAAAAATTTTTCCTCGTACGGAACATCATTTGTTTTCGAATGCAAAGACGCTGCAGGCGATGCTATGTAAATTTTAGTGTAAGGTAAAGTAACAGCCTATTATAATTCCAGTTGTATGCAAAGGCCTTCTCTTATTCAAGGTTCGCTAAGTAAAATCTGCAATGTTCCATGTATAAAACATAGACATACTTAGTATAAATGTCACATAACAGCTAAGGTGTTACCTACTAACTCACTGTTAAATCTATTTAGTAATAAGTGCATGTTATTGTTACTAATATTATAAATGCGAAAGTTTGTGAGGATGTATGTGTGTTTGTTACTCTTTTACGCAAAAACTACTGGCTGATTTCGCTGAAATTTGGCACACAGATATGACCACATGAGATGCTCATTACCGTGATAAAAGTGACCGAAGCGAGCGTAGCCGCAGGAGTAACTTGGTACAAGATGATTTCAAAACGATATTGATAAGAATCCGCTACAGCTCATGGACATTTGTGATAGATAGTGTTGGGCCGACAATAATGGAGTTTTCCATAAAACATTAATTCAATTGATCTGATGTGCATTGCTTATCACATTAAACATATTCCTGCACTGATCGCTGCGATTACCAGTTCGCTCGTTGCTGCCCATTCGAATCAATGCAATGCTCTTTGAGCGTGCTCATCGCTTATCGCGCCCTTTGATGCCTGTCTAAACGTTTGATTTCAACTCTTTAGGTGCCTATTCGTGTTTTATGTGACGCTATTATAGTGCAATGTCTTAACACGTTGATTTTAGCAAAGAATACTTGTCCGTTTTAGAAATGGGTAATTATTGATTTTATGCTTAATAGATGTCGATAATTTACATAAAACATGATGCCCAAAATATAATAAGTTTATAAAAAAATATTAATTTGATATTGACCAGAATATTAATTAACTTATGTTAGAATTATATGTACGAGAATATAAAGAAATGTATGTGAAAAAAATGTCAAATTGGATATAAAAAGCCGCATCCAACTTTCTATAAGGGATTATCCAACACAAAATTTGCGGATTAAAACTAAACATAGTGTAAATCCAAAAGAGAAGAGGCTTTAGATATCCTATTTGTCTATGAAAAATAACGTTCATTATATGTATATAATATAGGTACGTTTTATAGATAATGAAATTCAGGACGGGTCGCTTGTAAATAATTCGGTTAACATATCAGATCCGATCAGGCCACGTCATAAATTCTGGACATGTGTTCTCTATGAACCCTGTTATTGGATTTACTTCGAGCACTCCTATTACCTGGGATCAATTGATGACCTATAAGATAAGGATCCTATTGTAATTTCGGGATCACGAGTGTAAGTAACTACTGAGAGGTAATGTGGGCTTATCATTTCAATTTCTCGTCATATATTTAGGAAAGTATGTAATTTTATTTTAAAAAATTGAAAGTCGAGTTTACAAAAAAACAAACTTTTTTTCATTCATAATTGACATACTCGTATTATTGATTAAATAATGCAATGTAATAAAAGGCATTAAGGCTAGGATTTACAATTTACTAGCCATTTGTACATAGGTATTTTGTTTTAATTCTTGCAATATTTTTGCCCTTAAATAGAGATATAGTGAACTTTTTAATAAGGAAATCACATTAAAATTGGTGCTTGGGATTTGAAACCTAGACTCCTAATGTGAGAGGCCATAATTCATAACATTAGTATATAGTTTTATTATACATTTTATAAAACTCTATTACATTTTTTTAAAATGTTCAAAGCAATGGAAAGTTTCAAAGTACTTGCTTATGATTAGTTATGAGTTGAAATTACGGTTAGTGGTTTGCCTTGCGGTGCACTTAAATGGATAATCCGTTTGTAATCAGATCCAATAAGCCTTTAGACAGCGCGGCCTATCTGTGTAAACATTATCAGATTCTGAACCAAATTGAAATTATGGCCATAATTTTATTATCAGCCCAAATAACCACCTAAACTTACAATTATAACAGAATCAGGAAATTTTCAAACTCTAAAAGATCTATTCAAAGAAGTGTAGAAACCAAATGAATATATATCCGTGACTAAATCGAATGGCAGACATTAAACAGACACACACGCAACTCCCAAACTCCTAGTTACTTTTTGATGAATTAATTTGTATTCCACGCGATATCCTTTGATCAAAGAACCGTGGCGGTTCACCACACCACTCAACTTTACGTATTTTGGGGCTACCCTACAACTACCTTTTCTATTTGTGTTCGAATGACCACTATACGTATATATTTCATAGCAATTTGTAGGTATTCCTAAGTAGAGCAGTTTACTGAACGAAAAAGCTATACACGTCAAAGTATATTAATTTTCGTGTTCATTTATAGATTGAGATAATACATAATGCTGACGACAACTCACCCGGTAAAATGTTCAGCATGCCAAAATTGTCAAGAGCGTTCTAGATTCGACAGCCAGTCATGTAGAAATTTAAGTGATGAATTTACAAAGGTATCCGTTTTGAGTCTGAAATTGTGGTGTGGGCACAGTAAAGCACTAATTATAATAATAATATCTATTGACCTAATACTCTACTTTATACTCATAAAGTAGAGATTTATATGACTATAAGATTCATCGACAGTTTGATATTACATGCGGATATGAAACTTATTTTGAAGCTTCCATTGCGTTGATAATAAAATTATAAGTACAATTAGTAACACCATTTAATATTATGAAGCAATGCCACTTGGTTCTCTTCTCTGTATAATACCTACCAAAAACTGACTGACAGCCGTACAATCCCCTTTCGCCACCCCTGTTAAATAGTTCAGATATCTGTTTGTGTTCCAAATTGCATTGCAGTGTTTCAATCACCTACATCACTATTTGTAGTCATTATATCCACTATTCGAAATTGGAGATTTGGGCCATTGAAATAGATTTTGAGATAGCAACGCATACCTACTTACGCATCCGTACAAATAACCAAAATGGAAGCCAATATTGCCAACTAAATAAACTTATCAATGCGATTAGCGTACCACACATCGAAATACTTATCCTAAACTATTTTGAAACTCATAAAATATTTAGTTGCGTGGGTATAAAACCGCAATGAGCCGAACAGAGCCTTTCAAAGCTGAAACCCATACGCATTTAGGTTAGAAAACCTCCGACAAGAATTACTAAGGTCAAACGTAATAAATTTTGTTTTAGCCCGCAAACTATGTGGTCAGAGATTTTCGGGGAGCGCGGCCTTTTGTTTTGTCGATGCCTACTTTATTCCATGTAATCCATTAAGACATATAACGAATAGTCGGAGAAGGGAGAGATTTCATTGACAGCCTCTTAACTGGTGATCCCGCGGCAAAGATTTGTAATGTGTAAAGGGGTTCGCCCTTCCCACGACAGTTCGGGTCGGGATGCGGTTTTCTGAAAGCTATTTGTTATGATTTCAAACAAGGCACTGTCAGATGAAATGGCTTTTGTACTTTATTTTCTGGTCCGGATATATATAGAACTCGTAATACGCGTCGAAACAAATGCCCGCTCGTGCGCCGGAGTGTTTTATATTTACCAATGTAATGGCCGATGCCAATGTAATTACGGGTCTTGTCACTTTATTATGTTACATGCAAATAAGATGAAAATATTATAATGTAAGAATACTTTAGAATTCAACCCGAGACGATCAGTTCGGTGACGTAAACTTCTTAAGGTATCGTAAAAATGGACTCGTATAAAGGTAAGGTAAATAATACAATAAGCGAAATCTACGATAAAATAATATATGTAAAATACTACTGTAATATTGTCATATCAAAATAGATCAAAACAAAAAGCAGTCAGAATTAAATGAAAATGCATTTAATACTTTAAAAGTTCTTTAATTTCCTATAAACATAACATCTCCGAATGAGACGTCACGGGAGACTTGTTCTGCTCGAAATTGTACAACAACAACTAAAGTGTCGAAACTAATAACTAAGAAGTTCTTAAAGCAATAATAAATAAACTCGACGAAGAAAGGTGACATGGAATATGAAACAAACAAAACACCGAACTCAACAACAAATAATCTCGATCTGCGAAACTCGAAAAGATGTTTTTAACTTAAGACGGTAAGATGTTCCTCAGAATAAAAATAAATCAGTCTCGTTGGCACAATTGCTTTATGTTTTTCACGAAAAGAAACAGGAGAGTAATAACTTCTCAACCAATTACAACACTAGTTACATTAATACCAATCCGGCCATTTCAGATAGGAGTTTCAAAACAAGTCACCCTTCGAGTGAATCCCGAAAAAGCATAAATATCAATGGTTAGGAGGGCTCAAGCCGTTTAAGCGGCAAGAGGACGCGCACTCAAATGCGTTTTACGACGGATCATATAGAGATTCGGAAATGATCAATATCATATTCCAAGAAAATTCTACCTAGATAAAAATGTTACAAAATTTTATTACCGGAAACATAAATGTATGCTATTACAAAATTGTATCCAATGTATTGAAATAGAACTTTTAACATACTTTTAAATCACTCACATTCCTAGATATTCTGCATAGACAGACTATTGACAGTGCAAATAATAATGTAAACATGCAATTTCCATCCCATAAAATGAAATAACACTGATATAAAAATTCAAATGTATCGGCTAAACGACTACAACTGTTAGTAGAGTCATTTAACAAAAATGGATGTTATGTTTATCAGAATAGTCACGAACGCAAGCAAAAACAGCGATTCATTTTACAGTAAACGTTATGGAATCGTTAAAATTTTTCCCCAGCGTACGGTAACGACACGATTATATAATTAACGTTTATTCGCACGCACACAAATCCTGCTAAATGAAGCCCACACTTTGATATGATAATAAATTAAATAAACGTCATAAATACCACACGAAAATTAAATTAACGGATTTTGCGTACTCAAATGTAAAGTAAGTGATTAAGCGTTTCTAACATGTGTTCGCTCCCCGAGGACTAATACGTTATGTGGCATAATTACTTTAGACAAAACGCTGCGCCAATTTAGGGAAGATGAAGAAGAATCGCAGGTGTAAATACCCTACTATTGCGCTTTCCATCAACGGCCTCTCCGTCCCCGGTATGGTGAGTTTTCTCTATTCAAAATCAGTTCTAAGACAAAGAAAATGAGGTTCATTCTAGCTGGCACGGTAAAATGCTCCGTACTATAACCTCGTAGCGCGTTTGCGGTGTAACCACGTCCCGGACAACGGAACATTTAGAGCCAATTCCCGGCTGGCTTGTTGTATGAACAATTAAGTGTGCCAACCTGCCCCGCGCGGGAAGAAACGTAATGAATGTTTAGTGCTGCTAAGTGCTATGTCTAATGCTCGTATCGTTACACTGCAAATAGTACCCACTGTCCCGCTTGCGGCGCCCGCCCACCCTAAACTGGCAGTAACTTGTTGAGTACGGATTTAAACGTATGTTTATTCCGAGAATAAAATACGACTGTTTAAATTTTCCCGACTAGCGTATCGCTGATACTGTAAATACGTTCAAAGAGAAATTCTCACCCAACCGCACTTACACCCTCACGAGCTCCAGTAACTTACCTGAAATGATAATAAAACATATAAAGAACATCCTGCTCTATCGAGTGTAACAATATGTTTTCTAAGTCTGAACAAAGCCCGTTCGCCATAATGAGCGTTGCGTGCGGCGCGTCAAACATGTAAGCAAACAATTTAGGCACGCCTGAGTAAATACGACTGTGAAATATCTTTGCCCGGGCGCCGGCGGAGTGCGGTCTGTGTAGGTGGGTGCTCCGTAGCGAATTTGCGCTCAGCGTCATCTTTTCACAAAGCTTTTGTTGATAATGAAATACAAATAGTATCCTTTAGCCAAACTACGGCGTTGTGTAAGGAAAATCTGGTGGAATATTTGTGTAGGAGTCAAGAAAGCGAGGCGAAAGGTGGATAACGCGAGCGTTATTTAATCATTTCTAATGTGTTCCTAGTTGGTTCAGAACACCGAGGTTCTATGTTTTACTTCCGTTTAGAGTACCATAATAAACTACATGTCGGCAGGGTTGAGCGGGATAAATTAATTCAAATTAGCTAAGGGAAAAGGGCCGTAAGAAATGGCCAGCCCCGGAACCGCGTCTGTATTTTAACGGCGTTGAGACAAAGGTGTTGTTACAAAGGATTGGGGTGTGTTATTGTTTCGTGCACCACTGTGTTCATTTATCTGTGTGCTTAGGGAATATTTTTGTAAAATGTGTAGATATAAAGCAAATTGGATAAACGAACTAAGTTCATACTATTTACTTTATGCACGGTCCATTTTTAGCCGACTTCTCTTTAGGTTTGTGTTGTTATTTAGAGTTATGTATTATTTATTTTATTTGGCATCTTTAGATAAGCATGTTTTAAACTAACCTTTTCTGCAAATACTTAAAAATTACTAAATCTTGTTTCTTAATGACTGGATCTGACTGAAACTTTCTAAGATTTATACATATTCTATACTTAACATATTCCTTCAAAATGTTAGTTTTATTGATAACCTCAAATAGAATAATAACGACTTATTAATCAATTTTAAACTAATAAATATATAATTGTAAATTTTAATGATTGACGAAATACTATAAAAGCATTTCAAATATTTCATACCGAGAAACTCCAATGATATTTATTTGCTCAATTAATTCTTCGCGTGATGAAATGTTATACGCAGGTACTCTTTATTAAAATGATATTCAAATAAATCCATGTATCAATGTATACGATTCGTGTATTAAAATGTTCGGGGCTGAATTTAGCTGATTGAAATATGAAAGTGGTTCGGAACTGCAGACTACGGATTGAAATGTTCACAAATCAGCAAGTTGCGGCGTAAATAGAAACAGCCGACAAACTCGGTGCATTAAGGACAATACGTAGAACAGGATTGCGCATATATTAACGAGTTGTCCTTTGGCGAGATATCTCGGGAAGTTCGCCTTGCGCCGCGACGATTTACATTACTTCCGAAATAGTGAGGCTCGCCAAGGCATTGAAACTTCTACCTAAGGTGACTAGTTACGCACATTATTTATAAATTACAAGAGAATTGTCCAACCGCGACTGGCTTTACTGCCAATATTTGTTGTCTCAAAGATAAAATCGGCCAAATACCTAACTTGCTACTTGTTTAGAATAGGCACTCTGTATTATAAATAACACGTTTTCTTTTAGATTAACTACAATTCGTTAATCATCTAGTGTGTGCATATAAAAATATTAAAAATTCAACTATTTTCTTTTAACCGGTCAATCTAAAATTTGACACATACATATTATATCCTTAAAGTCCTTTCCTTGTCCTAACCTATTATTACAATCCTTACACTAACATTAACAAAGTGCCTATTACAATGTTATTCTAATTTACTAGAAAAAACGTAATTTACTCAACATTGGAACGTGATCTTATCTCTCTTGTCTTTTTTAGTATAATCAATGTCTCATTTTTAATCCATTATTTTCCATCTATCCATCCATTAGCACTTAATAATTTACTACTTGATATTTCGTTGTAGAGGGGTTTTGCTCATAATTACTGTGCCTGGGTTCGCCTGGTAGTGATCATGGTAGATAGAACTGCACATGTCACCACCAACTATCTTCTGGATTTAATTCCTTATATGCTTTCTACGATATCCACAAAACAAAAAGGAGGGGTGGA
>DWPF01000571.1:0-10736 GCA_018251575.1 Cecropterus bathyllus | reverse complement strand
GTGCTAAAAACGGCAAAATAGAAATATTGAAGGACCGCCTTTAATATTAAATTCAACTGAATAAACTCATCTAAATTCTTTGTTTGATAAGGAAACAGTAATTAGATAACTCAGAACTTAAGCCAAGATTCATGAAATAATAAATAGTGACACTAAAATAATATACGACGAAACTGACGACTGTCGAAGCATTTAAGTCAGCCTCATAATACTATAATTATATATCATGTTAGTAATACTAAGTCTCAGTTGTCTTTCTATCTGTTCCATCTGTTCCATAGCTCTACTACATAACTGAAGCATTACTTCCGATTCATTGATTACCGAATCAATATAAATATTAGGTATTGATAAAATAAAAAAAGAATATTTTTCATATATAATAATAATAATATTTTTCATTACTATAAGATTCGGTACATAAATATTATAAATTTTTATAAGTTTATCAGCACTTTTTAAACTCCAATATTATATAAAAAACTAAATAGATACATATTTGTGATACATCATTGTCCATAAAATAAAATGCACAAAATATAGATTATTTTTAAAGATTGTTTCCTAATCTCTATCAACTTCGACTGTTTCTTTGTAATTTGATAGTTATAAATATACAAAAGCAATATTGAATCGAGTAATATAGATTTTTTAATCAGTTGTCAAAGATCTAAAGCTCCCCGGTGTCCCCATATATTTATCGTTGAACTTGTCAATCTGTCTGTAGGACTCGTTAGTTTTCGCTTCGTTCATTTTTTCAATATACATCCTGAAGTCTTTAGCGGTTAGAGTATTCATAAGTTCACCTAAAAAACAGAAATAATAAAATTATAAGTAGATTTCAGCAATTTAAAACCAACCCCTTTTCTTCCCATGATAGATTCCCATGATATACAAAATAAATTAATTTATTAATAGTATTAACGAACTTCAGAACTAATTAGTCTAAAGATAGAAATCCCTTTGTGTGAGATAAGATAACGCTCGAAAGTAATATGTACCTAATTTAATTAACCATTCGTTAGTTTGCTAAAAAGAAGGGGCTGTGATAACTTAATGGGTGAATGTCGGTCTCTCAATCGAGGGTTGAAGATTCGAAACCCATGCACGCAACACTGATTTTAATAAAAATATGTGCGTATTAGAAATTTCGTATCACTGCTTTACGATGAAGGAAAACAACGTGAGGAAACCTGCACTTCTCAAAGTACCTAAAAAAAACCTTAAAGATTTGTGAAGTCTGCCAATTCGCACTCGGCCAGCGCTTGCACTGTGGCCTGAAACTCTTCCATTCTCATGCCCAGACAATAACGGGTTGTCGAAAAGCATGCATGCAGTCCACCTGCTACAGCGGCGACTCTAGCTTATGGACATTATTTACCACACCCTTCAGACTGCAATGAAATAATGCTTAACATTGTTGTTATTAGGCAAAAAAGGTGTGGCGGTGGTGCCTCTGGACTCGAACCACAAAGGCGAATCGTTAGTACGAATGGATTAAAAATTTACTGCTTAGTTCATATAAAGACTTTTCCTTTCCCCCATACTCTGCGGGAAGTATGTCCTTCGGTATATACTGATGTACGGTGCTCATGTCCTTATGTACGCAGATTCGACTCCCAATCTTTGCTGACAGCAGTTGCTTCATAATGGTCACTAACGCTTCAATTGCCTTCGAGGACGTAAGCAAATGAATCCCGTTTAGTCTCATTCCGAAACCTTCCTGAAATTAAATATAAAAATATGTATATAAATGTGATTCTAAAAAAATACAAAAAGTAGCCCTTAAACAACCCTTAAAAAACCAAAAAAGTAACCCTTAGGAAAAAAGAAAAGTGACAACTTTTATAGATAACTGTATGATGTACAATTTATTTTTATGGATTTTGATATTTATCGTTTGACTTAAAAATTAAAAAAAAACGTATTTTCTATCTTTGACCTTGATTTTTGACATTGCATTTATAATGATGTTCCGAAAATTTCTACCAATTTTTAGCTCTATGCGAATTTATGTAACTTTGAATGTCTATTTTAAACGGGCTAATAATACTCACGGTAATAATTGTGATTGCTTGACGTAGTTCCGTCAAATCGATGGCTTTAACAAGTTCAATCAAATTCGTTTCAGTGTAATCGATGAATATCACCAATCCATTGCTGTAGTCATGCGCCAATTTGTATTCTGATATCTAAAAAGGGACGTAAATAAATATATATACAATTCATTATGCGTTATCAGGCAAAAATAGGTCGCCACACCTATTTGGTGCTTCCAGAGTCGAATCACAAATAATTCTACCACCTTCAAAATTGTGAATAACCTCATTTTTCTGAAGAAGAAGAAGCAGAGTTTATTTACGGCTATGTTAAAGCAAATACTACGGCACACATACAGTATCATAAAAACAAGTTACATAAAAATAAGTGAAATTCTTGAACATAAAAAATTATTTTATTGTTTTATTGTAGAATTCCACCTGATGTGATATATGTGATGATAAGTGGTCACGACAGCGTATATTAATTATGCGTATATTGGTACGTATAAGATTTTTAAACTCCTCTGTCTGAGTGTAAAATTCTGGTACCCATCCTCAGGTAAGATTCTGATCCCATCTGGGGTTGATTACCTATAGATGCCCATGGTCGGAAGTCGTCACTGACATTTAGGCGGACGGCATGCTTGTTTACTGTTTCCATACAGTGAATAAAAATAAGTAGTGGTCACTGGGGAGCTTATTATCTACCTTCTGGCTTCATCGTCACACCGTCGTTACTAAGTCAATATATGAAACTCGTAAAAATAATTATAGAAGCCCTAATTCGACGTGTTATGTGTTCATTCAAGAATGTTCATTGTTTCTTAATTCAAATGTTCATTTAAGAATTTCACTATCCATTTTTTTCCACAATCAGATCTTTCGAAAACCCATTTTAATGTATTCGTAAAAAATAATTATGTGACCCAAAATTCGAGGCTTTTATGCCATTAGCTACTAAACAGTTCCACCGTCCATCTCACCAATCAAATTAGCTAGCTCCGTGATAATAAATTAATATTTTGGGATTCAGATTACAATACATAAAGTTTCATTTCGAAACTACAGTAATAAGTGCCTATGTTAGAATTGACCTTCAAAATTTGATAATGTATTTACTTATATACATTTTATTAACTAGTAGCTTATGAATAAATGTTGTGGTTCCGTCAAAGTTGCTTCACTTCTGTTACGATTAGACCAAATACAAATAAATTTGTATTTGGTAGTATACATATAATTAATAAATAATATAAGGTTATTTATATAATTTCATCTTATATTATATACAATAGAATACTACTACACCCGTAGGCTACATTATGACCATTAATATCAAAGGTAGAGCTAGGTAATACTAATCAATAATTTAAAAATAATCGAAATTAATTATTATTACTGTCGTAATCTTACTTATTAAGTAACAAGGGTGAAATATAGAATATTTACGACTAGATGTGCCACACAGGTTCACCTACGTTGAAAAAATGTAACATTACTTTAAATTTCATAACTTTTGCCAGAGTATATAGATTTCAATAAAACCAAGAATAAATGTTAAATCAAGATACGGCCTCTAAATATATTTAAATATTTTAAATTGAATTTAGTAGTTTGGGTTACTTGTGATTTCAAACACGCAGACAAACCGACAGATACACATTCAAATAAAAATGAAATTCGTGTTATTTCTTATTCTTAATCCAAACATTTTTTACAAGTCTAAGCTGTGTGTAGACACGAGGATTTTTTATTCTTATTTTATGTATGAAAAAGAACACGCGTGATCGACATTAAACATCCATCAACAAGCGAAATATAAATAAGCTCGATCTTGAAACTGAAAATGAGTAGGTACATAACAATTTACTTGAAGCCAAATGTTAAAGTTGATTGTACTTTATTACGTAAGCCATGCGATATGCCTAATGCCTGACTGATACTTTGACTGGCCCTACGTAAACAATACACTGAAATAGTAACAAAATATTTTTATCGAGTTACCCGCAGCGTGCTTTAAACAGGGCCGTCTGTCGCCGGCGCCGTTCAGTCCTCTCGCAACCGCCGGCGAAGGCACGCGCCACCACTAACAAAAATTAATTACGATTCAATTAAAATAAATAACTTTCATTATCAGTACGCTGTTATGATACGTGTGTTCAACTAAAATTTATGTCCGAAACCTTGACGTGATAATTTTAAGTTATCAAAAAGCGCGGGAGTGATACCGACGCGTTCGCGTGTATGCTAAAAGCCGGCATTACGGACTATTTGGAATTTAAATTGGTGAAGGTCCAATATTGCGGATTTAGTACCAAACAGTGCTTTCCTCTAAGCTACGTGCATTTCGGGTGAGTGACATAGAGGGCAAGCTAGCTACAGCTTTATTTTTAAACTTGAGAAGGCACGGGATGGTCAGACGAAACTATTTTTGGTCCATCACACGTTCACACCTATATTCTAAACTTCATTCTCAAGTTTCAGAAAGATATTACTGGAAAGTTGAAGATAAGCGATTTCGCAGAATGCATGTTAACGAGATGCTTACTGAGACTTATACTT
This sequence comes from Cecropterus bathyllus, assembly GCA_018251575.1. Taxonomy (NCBI): domain Eukaryota; kingdom Metazoa; phylum Arthropoda; class Insecta; order Lepidoptera; family Hesperiidae; genus Cecropterus; species Cecropterus bathyllus. Next base: position 6,132 of record DWPF01000571.1, on the reverse strand, counting down.
GTAACTATGTATATAAATTAAGTTGAACAAAAATGAGAACATTTGCAAGCTCATTAGTGGAAACGAAATTAAAAACAATTCGTGATACTACTTCATTTAAAATTTAGAGTACACAAAAAATGCACTAATGATACTTCAAGTGTGAATAACGTCAAAAATAAGGCTAAGTACACAATGACACAGAAAATAAACTGATAATAATATGTGTATGTCTACTAACACATTTGTTTCACACTCAGAAATACCGTTTTGAAGTAATAGCTTCACACTACCATATATTTAAATATTTTTATTTGTTCCAATGTTTAAAGGATTGTAATATGTTATTAAGTGATGTTTTACGACTACTTACATATTACATTTTTTATATTGTTAATATACACTAAGATAGATAAACGAAAGCGGTGTATAAGTTAACTATTGATAACGAAATAAACCATTTAAATTCAAACTGTAAAGATGTATGAAGTAAAACGCTCTTAATTTATTTTCTGATTAATGTAATTATCTATAACATGTTTTTGCATAAAGATTACCTTTTCCAGTTGAATAAATAAAACGCTTTATACACTTATGAGTGTTGAAATAAAGGAAGGAATTAAAGTAATGTCTTGAAAAAAATAAAGACAGGAATTACAGAACTTAATGTATGTGGGTATGAAAAAATAATGTAGTTACACGGTTGACCGAAATAAATAACAGAATCCCACGTTCTTTATTTTAAATCTAGATAACATATCAGCAAATATAAGCACGTGACTCGGTTTTTGGGCGCCAAATCGAATGCGAATTGATTTCTTTGACCTTATCCTCCGATTCAGTCGGTTGGCCCACTCGCACGTATGACACCATGTGTAACTTATATTGTATGCAGATTTAAGATCTCTATGTGTTAATGATTGCAAATAAAAATTTGACGTATCTATAATTTGAGACATTTATTTGTTATTACAAAATGATCTATGCCATTTATTCTTATTTATTTATGCCATTTATTTATTATAATGTTGCATAGAATTATCTTGAATGCTTATAACATACGAATCTCACAAAATAGTGAATCAAGATAATGTAACATCCAAAATATACAAAATGAAAAATGTTTAATTATTAAGAAGTTTTTTCCAACAATAAATTAACTTAATTATAATGAGTCATTAAGTTATATATTCTATTTTTATTACATTCGTTTAAAGTAGTATTAATAAAATTAACAAAAATATTTTCTTTGCTTACATGTCCCTCAATTTGTTTACGAAATAAGACAAATAAACAAAAGCGAATAATAAAACGTGCTTAACTAGTTATATTTGACTTAAGTACAAATTAAATTCGGTGTCGAAGACCTTTGAAATTCAATAAATGTAGAGAAAGTAAAGTTTCGTTTAGTTCGCTCTTACCGAGTAATACGAACACGGCGGGGTTAAAATATACCACATGAATACGAATTTGGTTTTACGTAAAATAAAGTTTTCCTATTTAAGTAACGACAATTGATTCAATATAACAATGATAACTTAGAAATTTCGCTTCACGTCTTAGGATTTTCTGTTCAAACCCTAGGCACACAATTGTAATTTTACTTACGTGCCTATTAGACATAAGTATAATACCTACATTTAACGATGAAATCGAAGGAAAATCATATATAAACCTATATGCTATGATCTTTTAAAAAGCTCTCAAAGGACTATGGCATTAATCCTTCTCACGTATTAATGATTAACCGATACGCAATTGATATGTGGGTTGGTATATTTTAAGACCATCTGTTTCCGCCGGCTTGGGAGTACATTAAGCCTTGAGACAAAAAAACTAGTTTCCAGTGAATGTGAACACTAAACATGTTGCAAAGCTTGCGACCTTTCAGTGGCGTTTCTTTTTTATTTATAGCCCGGAAAACGATCATGCACAAAAACTTGTCAAAACCGATTAGCAAAGGAATGCCGGTTCCTTTTCGTGGGTGTGACAGTTGCAGTGCATCTTTAGGTTGTTTTGGAATAATAATTGATAAAACCAAATTATTATTGAATATGCGATTAACTTTACATTCAATGAGATCGAGACGTCAACGATTTTGAGCAACTGATTTAAAAATATTTACTTTAATTTAAATAGCAATGTATTTGTGTTTTTTTTATATTTAAAATTGTGTGTTTATTAAAGCTTTTAGAAATGGGTGAACTAATTGTGTTGCGATTGAAAATATTGAAGAGTTTATAGGCAGTTATAGGCTACATTTACCCTTAAAATTGTATCCTGCTTAAAACTAGTACATTGTTCTCCGATATCTTATTTTTAATGGTCAATATCAAATTAGTCGTGGTAAGTATAAAGTCTCGTGTCACCAAATCTATCAGATGTGACTTTATATGTATTTAATAATGCAAATCAAACGTCTCACACCGTACTCCAAAATATAAAGTTGGAAATCTTACTAATATTATAAATGCGAAAGTTCGTGAGGATATATGTGAGTTTTAACTCTTTCACGCAAAGACTACAGGTTGGGTTTCGGTGAAATATGGCACCCAGATAGTTTATGACCTGGATTAACACTAGATACTCATAACCGTGGCAACTGTGTGTGTGTGACTGAAACGGGCGGAGCCGCAATAATAAGCTAGGACTTCATAAGTGCACTTCCCATTAGTGTCACATGCTAGGCCAAGTCGCTTTACAAGTAAATCTATGGTCATTACAGTTTATGGCTTATCATTGGCGTGTCTGACATGTGCCCACATATCAAACTGAACGTAATCGCTGCTGTGACAAAGCTGCATCATTTACGGAAGACATATCGATTTATGAAGTTAAACTCTTACAAATTGTCCATTTGAATAATTACAACTCTTACGCTTTTAAACATAATATTGAAACAAGTATATTAAAGTGTTGCATGACAGTAACAAAAATTAAGTTGGTACCTGTTTTACAACGGTCCATATGTTGATGACAAAGAATTTATTTAGCAAGATAACTGTACGTATTACGTACGTATATTTTAATGAATCTTTCAACTGTAAATTTTGCTTTTTTACAACGAAACTTAGTAAAAAGCATCTGTTAAAAATTACCATTGGTTATTATTAATTATTATTTGTTATCTGAAATATTTCAAATATAATATGTAATTGTTTTTTGGAATATTCTATCTTTTATCAATTAATGGACACACTAGTAATTGGAGAAACAACGCACCCGTGCTAAGGTTAATGGTCGGAGAATTAGGCGACCATACATTACCACTAACAACTGGACCATTCATCATTCTGGTTATAAAATATATTTATTAACTTTAATTTATACACAAAAACCAACTATTACAATATTTTACGAATATTAAAGGCAAAAAGTTATGAATACCCAAAAAAAAATAGTTAGCGCACGTAATGACTTTTGGGCTTGAACGAGAAACATTATTATTAAATAAATTTCTTTTACGCTTGCTTTTTTGTAATCATTACCTTATAACGCTTACACTTGAGCACTTCTAAGCATAAAAAGATATGAAAACTTTGGATAAAAACAATTTTTATCAAAACTAAACACTAGCATGAAATAATTTCAACGGTTTATAAGAATAACGATTAAAAAATCTTACAACAGACGAATGCAGACAACATAATATTTATAAATTAGTCACAAATAATTACTGACTAATTAAGTTAATAAGATTACAAGGAACACAAAACGAAGTTGGTCATAAATTACTAGCATCTAACGACCAGTTAGTTTTTGCTTATGACCAGAATCGCATCAGTTAAGATAAAGTTGTCCTAAAAAGATAACCAGATTCTTTCGTGTTGAACTGTTTCAGTTATTTTCCGTGATAAGTGTAAAATATTTTACTTTGCTAATATGCGGGTGACATACATGAATAGATGCATAGATGATCGCATTATTGCATTGGTGAATTGTATTTGCCAAGTTTGCCAGTTTTGCCAATTTGCCAAGTACACGCATGCCCGGCGCGGTGACTATTGGCAAAAACCCTCTAGTTTAGGGGAGGCCTATGTCCAGCAGTGAACCTTAAAAGGCGGATGGATGGATTTGCCAAGTTAATAATGCCAATAATGAATACGGTAGTTATGTGATGGCTAGAGATTGGATCCATGTTTTTTTAGAGGAAAATTTAGCTAATTATTCCTTATTAGTTTATTCCTGCTTGGAATAAACTGATATAACAATAGCTTAGCGCTTTAGTTAAGCACATAAAAAGTCTAAGTAAGCTCTTGGCTTCTTAGTTATATTTCCATTGAGTTTTGTAAAGAGCGAAATAAAGTGCATTCTACTCAAAAAATAGAAATTACGCTACAAAAACTTTCCCTAAATGAAAAAAGTTATAACTCTAGCTGTGATTAAATGTGTGTAGTAAATACTATGGATTCTAGGCGCCACTTCTTGATAAACATAACAGCAACAGTATGAAACAGAAAAAAAATCTATGCTGTATTCCTTCTCAATAAAAATACTTCTTTTAATAGCTTCTCATAAATTATAAATCTCAGAGCTTATGAGGCGTACTATTAGCACCAAAGATGCCGACAAACATTCAACGTTGTTATATTAATGGAGTCGGACATTCCATTCAAAAATGTAAAGTTACGTTCACAAGTCGTTTCATTCAGAATTTCTGGGAAGTAGCGACCCGTACCCCAGCGGGACATAAAAAGTTATCTATAAATGGATTTACTATTTGGCGCCAATCCTGCATTCATACCCTCCAAAGATTACTTTAGTAACAAAAAATATTGTGTTGTACTATTTGTTTCGAAAAAATTTGTGTTTGCATACATTTAGGTCCATAAAATGGAGGACAAATAATAAAATTATTTGATTTATTTCTAAATGTATAAAAATTATAATTTTAAAATATAGAAACATTTTAAGAGATGTAGAAAATTCTTCAAGGTTTGACTTTATCGGCAAGAACGTTACAATTAGTATTTTATAACAAAGTTAGTATGTTATGTTAGTATGTTAGTATGTTATGGTTTCGGCTTTAGGCGAATTAAATGACAGAGAATTTGTTCACAATGAAATCTATATCTATATATCTATTATTTTAATGTCGGAAATTCCTCTTTAGATTCTCAAGCGGTGTCCATAGATTTAGAAGATCTGCTGAGTATATTATTTCCTTAACAAAAAACACAACTGGAAAAATTTAAAAATCCCGGCGTCAAATACTTTAGTTACATACGACGACACTTCTAATGACGTCAATACGAGACGTACTCAATACATACAAAGTGCGAAATAAATAATATACCGGTTAAGGAAAATCATAAATTAACGAAATTGTTATCTAGTGTTTTGAAATCTACCAGTTTTCCTCGTCATGTTTATAGAAGGATAAATTTATGCCTTATCCAACGGTCGCCTCCCAGTAACCTCTAAGGCCATATTTACATTTGATGACGTTAAATTACTGTAACAGCAATATTATAAGGTAAGTGTAGAAGTCCAGATAACTTATAAATGAAACATATATTAAAGCAAAATATCTAATATGTATATATTCAAAAATACACGAAATTGTTGCTTAGCTACAATGAGAAAGGAATTTGTATATTACTACTATGAGTAAGTAATTGTTAGATTATTGTCAATTTCGCATTGTGGTGACTTCCCGCTACTCATCAACAGATGGTGCCACCGTATTCTGAATTACGCTATCGGAGTTTTCTCAACATCCTGCTTAATACAAGTTCCGAACAGAGACCGTCGGAGCACGGCCGCTCCCCAGGCATGATCTCCTAGCCATGCGGAAGATCTACCTTTGCCAAACGCATAATACATAACTGGCACATTTTTTTATCTTTAGACATTATGAGTGTAACATAATCTCTATAAAGCGTGTTTACCGCCAGCTCTAAAAACCACCAAAAATCCTTTGCTACCACACAACGATCAGATAAGAGTTAACTGTCTACGGGATTAAAAATAATCTGTTTATACTAGGCGCATCACCTTTTGTGATTTGCAGTAGTTATTTGTGATTTCAAGTATAATGTGAAATGGGCCTTAGCGCCAATGCAGGCAAAGATAACTTACAGGTTTGCCTTATGGAGTTTCACACTCGCATATGTCCGTTAAGTAGAAAACTAGTCAAGTATACACAGTCTA